>JAQBSW010003265.1:0-86302 GCA_029291075.1 Eudiplozoon nipponicum
ACAATTTTCAGTCATATACTGACCTACGGATGACTGACCAATATGGACGGAACCGGTCTATTGGATGAATTGCCTTTTCTGCATCATACATTGTTTCATTTTCTTCTGACAAATATATGTATATATAATGGGAATTGAACTTATACTTGCGCTCGCAACCTTGATATAAATTATATATATATATATATATATATATATATATATATATATATATTTGCTGTCAGTATATTGTTTAAGCCTCATATAATTTTAATATATATACCACCATTTACATTTTATGAATTTTGGTATGTAACTGAGATCAGAGGGCATTGCGCGAAGCCTTTTCTTCAACTGCCAACATGAATGCTTTATTTTTAATCAATTATTTATATGCGGGAGCTTGCTCGCTAGTAAAAGCGCATATAAATATTTAGTAATAACAATATATGTTCACTTCTGCGGTCTGAAATGCTGGCTTCCATCGTTGTCCTGACTGCTACATTGTAATATCGTGCGCTGCTGCGAGGACCTTCTGTTGAATTCACGTTCCAGTCTATCGATAGGATCCTTAGGAGCGTTCTCAGCCTACAAAGGTGGCCACTGCTCAATCTTCCTCCCTCAGAAGTCGAACATTGGCACCCTGCTTAAACGATGCCGTGCGATCAGCTCGGGGTCCGTCGGGCATGATATCAAAACTATATTGTGCTCTGCGTCCACCAACTTCTCCACGTGATACGGACCGTCGTAGGCAGCTTATAGTGCCATGGGCTCGACCTACGCGACCTTAACACTGTCGCCAGTGCGTGTAGGTCGTCTTGCTTAGGCTTGTCGCTGTGGGGCGCCTAAATATTCAGTTATCTGTTTAAGGCGCTTCTGAATATTCACTATGGTGCAGCGCTCGTGGAATACTAGGGTTATGGGTTCAATTGAAAGTCAAATACGCCCTCCATTGGACATGGTTGTTGGAGCGAATCCTGTAGTTGTTGATATTGTAAATCGCATAGCCCGCTCGACCAAATAAAATTTGTCTCTGATCCCGTGGTCTCGCAGTACCAACATGGCAATACCTCTTTCATCGTTCGTTATGCTTTCTTAGCTGTCACGTTGGTCTGCGGGTGGTATGTGTCTGCGCGGGTATGTTCTACGTCAAGGTCTTTGCGTCACTGATTACGTTCTCTCGAATCGAACTGTGCACCTGGTCTGCAACAATGACTTGTGGTGCACCAAATCGACTGAGCCATCGCTCTTCTAAGCACTCTCTCTCTCTGCTTTGATTTTCTTCATTGGTACAAAATCAATCCATCAGGTAAACTAATATACCATTGAAAACATAGGTTACTCCGCCACGAGCAACCGGAAGTAGACCTACCAGGTAAATATGCAGAAATTGGTTTCGTGCAGTGGCATTGCAAGCAATCGGGGTGATCTTTTACCTTTTTTTGGTTTACAACGCTGAAATGTACTGCCCTGTTGACAATAGATAGGAATTTCTTTGTACATGCCAGGCCAATACAATTGCGACTGCAATTTCTCATTGAGGCGCCCGGCCATCAATTCTGTTCTCATAGAATCCAGCACAAACCATTACACAGTTTGTCTTTATTTTCGTACCAATAAACCTTTTGCATGCTCAACACCATTGTGCCGTTTTTTAACTGATTGACTATTTTCTGGCATGTGACATAGTTTCACTTCAGAGGGCATGATAAGTGGCGAAAATCGCACAGCGGAAATTCGGCTGAACGCATCAGCTGCCGCATTCTCGATACCGGCTATATGATGAATTGTTACATCGTATTCCTACAGCTCTTCAATGGCTCGGTGTACTCCTTTCTTCTCAATACCCAGTGTTTGCCAATGCTGTAGTGCTTTATGATTGGTAAAGACGTATATATGTCCACCGATGACAGAATACCTAAATTTTCGTAGTGCCCATTGCAGGACCAGTAATTAATTTTCTATAACTGTACAGTTTTGTTGAATCCCCGCGATTTGCGTTTTCGGGTTGTCGCTTTGCACTATCAGTATCAAAAAGATCCGACTGATTCCCATTTGCTTAAATCTGCTATTGTGAGCATTTTGACTGTGTATGATTAGAGGCCTGAGGATGCTTTGGGAAACTTCATATCGAAACGTCGCCAGTCAACAAAGATTAGATCGTACCTCATTTCCAATGGTTAGTATGAACGATGTTAAAGCCTTCGGAAGAAAGGGACGAATAAGCACCCAACCTGATCGAAGACAAAACAGATGCGTACTTGGAAATGGGGATTAATCGGATCTTTGCGAAACTGGTAGTGCAAAGCGACAACCCGTGAACGCAAATCGCGGAGATTCAACAGATGAGGCTAGCACTCCAAAAACATTCAAGGGATAATTGTATAGTTTTCCTCTGTCTTAGTGAGTGTGCGTCCTATATATTGCGCCGAAAGTTCGTCCGCCTGTAACACTGCTCCTATGCCAATATCGGACGCGTCCGTAAAAATAAACATAGTACCTATTGGAAAAGTAAAAATAATTGCATTTATTAATTTCTGTTTACATAGAATAAACACTTCTTGAGTATCTTTGTCTAACGAAACGGTATTGTGGTACTAGTTAACTTAGATAAGGGTTGTTGCGTAACTGCCATCCCTGTGAGATATAGTCTATAGAAATTCATCATACCAATAAACCGGCGCAACGGTTTTCTTTTAATAGGTATAGGATAGAAGTTGATAGGCTGCACATTTGAATCTATGGCATACATTCCTCCGCTGAGACTGAATGACCCAGGTAACGCATTTGCCGATCTATCTATACCGGTCAGATTTATTGACACAGTTTAATTGCGGGAAATCAGCCGCCTGTCGGAGCGAACCATCCTTTTTTGTAACGTAAACCATGTAAGCTCGAAAAACAGATGAGGATGGTTCTAGAACGTCGGCTTCTATCACATTTTGTGTTGCTCGAGTCGCTGCTGCTATTTTCTTTGTAGGAGCCCCATGTACTTTTGGTGGTTCATAAACTTCATTTAATTCTTGCCATGGTTTAAAGCAATTGACTGTTGGCCTTGGAGATTCGCTGCAATCAGGTAATTGGAATATAGTTTTTTATTGGATTTGAATATCTTTCCACCACCCGGGCGGACAACTACTCTCCTTCTGCACCTTAGGGCTGCATATCGACTTCGTGAAATTCGTGCTTTTCGGCTTCGAGAGGAATACAAATTTATTTTGACAACCGATCGACTTAACCCATTTTGTAATGAAATGAGGTCCCAATATTGAGTATTTGCTACAAAAATGACATAAAGAAGATATCTTCATTTATTAATATTTCGTGTCCCATTCGCTCGCAGCCACCATCGAAGCGCCCGATGCCTGACACAAATTTGCTGTCGCAGTTTTTACGGTGTTTAACGGCCAAGTCACTGGTAATGCAGGAAAATTAGCTTCCGTATCGAATTGTAATATTACTGGCTGTCCGTTGAAGAGTTCTAAAAATTTAAATTTAATAAAAAAACCCTACGTGTGGCAACGTTTCCCATATTTTTTCTTCGAACGCTATCTGATTTGAAACACTTTTTAGGGTGCTCTGCTGATCTTCTTCTCTTGATCTACAAATCTGAGCATACAAAGGAACCGAACTATCACTATTTGTGAGATGGCAGATCCTATTTCCCCAATGAACAAGCCATTCTCTTGGAGAACTATACTGATTTTGCTGCCCGTTAGGCGATGTTTTCGTCGCAGCTGGTGTTTTTATTTATTGACCTTGCATCGAAGCCACTGGCTACAGCCGTCCGTCTCGGACCCTGTGATTATGCCAAAAGAATTCCAGTATGGTATGTCGCCCCTGCCGAATGTTGTAACGGGACCCATGCGTGGTGTCGCAGCAGAAAATTTGTTGGTCATCATGGCCGAACTTCACAGAGTCTGGGTTCTTTTTTGCAGCATAATACGTGCCTTTAATAAAAATTTTTGCGCTCGTCCAGAGGTTTTAAATTTTTTGAAACACGATTTTGGCCTTTTTGCATCCAAGAGTGCAATCGGAGGCTTAAATTCTGATGGCGGACGGAAAAATACTCGTCGATTCTGATGAAAACAGCGTCATATGTCAGTCTGCTGCCTTTTGGGCGCGGTCACCATTGTTGACTTACCTATATTTGTTGGGTCGTTTATGCGGATTCCCTCAGAATTTATTATAAGTTTGTCGTCTAGTCGAGACTTAATTATCCATAACTCCGCAGTCAAATTGTTAATTTGTGCAGACAATACTCTTACTAAGTTTTCCAATCCGTCAGAAGCCTTTCTCCAACTTAACAAAAATATTTTATTTTTAATCAATTATTTGTAGGAGTTTGCTCGTATACAGGCATAAATTTTAAAAAAAAGATTAAAAATATTTATTATTTTATTTTCATTTCTGATGCTCGAAGTCTGACTCCATCACTGTGTTAACCGCTTCATCATAGTTCTTGCACTTCTGCGAGGACTTTCTGTTGTATTCACGCTAGCCCTAGATAGGATACTTTAAGCGTTCTCAGTTGCCCATTTACGTTACGCACACACGTCATGTGTGATGGCCAAGAGTAAAATACAGATACATCATTAAAAAATTACTGAATACATTGAACAATCTGGATGTGCATTATATGTTGTCTGATTTTTCCATTTTAATTCTTGAACTTATTTCCTAATAAATTTCAAAAGGCATGGTCATGTGTTTTGGCCATTATTAACAAGACATTATGTGCGTTAGATATTGTTTGTTGCGGCGACCTAATAGATATGCAGTTGTGTATAAGGTTTTGCGCATCTAGTAACAGATTAGTTCAAATTAGACCAGAAGGACAAACCGAAGTCAAACTGAACAGAAAGATTTACCGCAGTAACAGGTGTTAATGGGTAATTATAATTATTAATATTTGTGAGATTTAGCATATTTTGAAATCTATTGTGTTGGTACCATGTACCTTTATATGAAGTGATCTGTGCTACAGCAGGTTCAAACATTGGTATAGAAGATTATACCGTCCATTTGTCCAACATTCATTTACCAAGTTTATAAGGCGTAGTACCGGCTCCTACTGATGAGTCATCAGTAAGCATAAGAAGAATGTGTTCGTGAGGTTATACTTTCATTTCATGCTGACGTTAGTTTATCCTTCTGGTCATATTTGAATTAATTTGTTTATAATTTAACGTGTTTAAAATTCATATAATTAAACGAACATTGGTTGCGTGGGCTGTGATAAAAATTAATTTTAATCAAGGTTGTGATCTTGATATGGACACCTTCCATATTATGTACATACATTTGTCAGTATAATCTAAGTATTTTATAAGGTGGAAAAGGCAATTCGAGCCCTGTCCGCGGCAAATTATGGTCAGTACTTGATGAGATCCCCATAAGGACGAAACTGGTCTACTGAATGAAATGCCTTTTCCGCACTATACAATTGTAAGTTTATACTGTCAAATGTATGTACATAAAGGGTCAGGTGTTTGTATATAATCGAAATCCTGATTAAAATCAATTTTTATCACCGTTCGCGCAACCAATGTTCGTTTAATTATATAAATGTTCATTTCAATACCATTTCACCATGTAACGTAGTATCTCTTCAATGCCGCGTTTTGCGTACGCGGGTAATAGTTGTACACGGGCAGTTACACAAAGATCCGATTCTTCACACTTTCCGATTTTGTTTTGTCTTTGATCGGGTTGAATTCTTCTTTTTTCAACTGAAAATGTGGTTCTATCACATCTGTGTGATAGAACCACATTTTCAGTTGAAAAAAGAAGAATTCAACCCGATCAAAGACAAAACAAAATCGGAAAGTGTGAAGAATCGGATCTTTGTGTAACTGCCCGTGTACAACTATTAAGTATTAATCTGATTCGCCTGAAAATGAGCAAAGTACTTCTCGTTCAGTGAAGCCTCATATTCTTACCGCGCTCAATATCAGTTGTCAAGTTTTAGTGGTAATCACGATTTCATTTAATGAAATAGTTAATGATTGAATAATCTTGATTGCGTTGATCTTGAACATATGTAAATCTAAACTAATAATAAAAATTTTTTACAACATCTGCCGCGCCAACTAGACACAAGTATTGTAGAATTTTATGGTACAGAGAAAAGGAATGCGTTCTAATTTAATGGGCACTAACTGGCGATTCAACTTTAGCAACAATATCGACTTAGATTGCATTTTTTTTAAATTTATAAATCGGAGAAGTTTGTCATCAAATTATAAAAGCATTAGAAAGATATGCACAATTCAATATGAAATAAATGGACGAAATCGCGTTTACGCCAGCATTACGTGCTTAGTGGATACAAACCCGGAGCGTCAGTAACCACGCCCCAAATCATTAGTAGTCATCAGCTAGACGTACGTGTATCAGTGTAGTATTAGACCCATCACCAAAATTGATAATTTAAAGTGCGCCTTAAAATCAGACTCAATATTTATACTAGGTACAGATTCTGTAAGGCATACCAAAGTCATGATTTGACAGAATTAAGAATAATGACAGTTTGCGAACATATGTATAGAAGATTAATCGCGTAGTGTTGACTTCTACAAATGAATGGCTATCAATCATGAAAATAAAGAGTAAGTATGGTAAAGATTTTTGTTTATGTTGACCTTAGCATATAAACGTTGTCCTGTATGACTTAGCACATCACAAATTGCGCCAACTCCAAAATATTGACACAAGTACGTTAGTTCCGAGCAACTGTGCATTTTTTAAATGTATGGGACTGTTGTCTGTGGAAATTCATTGACTATTCCATCAGTGGTCGATTTACTGTTTTAAACAACCTTCGATTGCGCGGATGGTGACTACAACTTTTTCTAATCCTGTTTACTAGCGTGATATAAAAACAAATCCTTTTAAATTCACTTGGTCGCACAACAGCAAAACAGACGCGTTTCCACCTTCCATCATCATCATCATCATCATCATCATCATCATCATCATCATAATCATAATCATCATCATCATCATCATCAGAACACAAGTAAATATTTATTAGCGAAGATCAAACCGTAATGCATGTTAACATTATAGAAAATCAGATAGACGTCCTCACCCCAAATAGTCTCGTCTAAAATGTGCTTAATTGAAATTTTACGCCGCAAAATTTCTATGCAATACAATTTAACAATCATTGATTGCGCGGGTGGTGGTAACAATTCTTTATATCAAGTTTGCGAGCTTGAAGTAAACACCAATCCCATTGTATTTAACCAGTTGTCGAACAAAAAAAAATACTACAGCCAACGCGTCAGTGCGTTGCGGCTGGCGGTAGTTTTGTTATGTTGTTCGACGACTGGTTCGTAATGATAACTCGCATCCTATGATTAAAAATTTCTATGCAGTCACGAACATTAACTTTGGCAGCTTCTTTCCTACGTGTGTAAACTATGCAATCGAATGCCTAGTTTTGTCATTTATGCACATGTGGCGAAAGCTGAATAAAGTTAATTTGCGTGACTACATAGAAACTGTGTAGCCGAAATTTCCAACCAAATACAGCGTATGCGACACTACTTTTGGTGAGAAACGTCTCTGATGTTCTATGCCGTTTAAATGCATTGCATTTTGATCTTCGCTAGTCTGTTTTCCGTCGCTCTCTGATGATGATCATTGAAGTTCAAAGAGCGTCAATACGCGTGATCAACAGCAGTTTTGCTTTTTGTGTGACAGGTTAGATACAAACGGATAGGTGTTTGCTCAAGATCACAAACTTTAATTAAATGTTTATTGATTTGTTTGATTTCAGAGCTTGGATTTTTAAATTTCTATTCAAGTTTGTTATGGCTTGAAAGGTGAAGTTTTCTAGTTTTTAGATCGGTGGCGTAAAGCAAAATTTACCAAAGATTTTCTAGATAATAATTCCTGACACTAAGTGGATACTATCGCGATCTTAGGAACAAAATAATATTACGAGACCTCAATCAGTTCCACCGATGGCTAACACCAAATTACTTCCTGGAATGCATGAGATCTAGGCAAAACTGGGAGAAAGACAGCTGATGACGCTAGCTTCTGAATATCGACACAGACTACTGGTTATATCGCACATGATGGATTCATTGCCACCTGTGCAGGATTTCATCTTGTTCAATGGAGAGACTTGCTTCGTATTATTATGGAATTTCAGCCATTTCTTAAAGTTAGAATTTAAAAAGACTTCGATACATGAGTGGGTTTTAATGAGTTCGGCTGGTTTACCAAAACTCGTTTTATGCTAAATCAGGAGTGAGTTAAGGCCTGTTTTAACACAGAGTCATTGTTTTTTCATTGGCTGACTGAATGATTAATTGCTTGCTCATTTGTTATTTTAAGAACTAAACTGCCGGGTTAGATTGATAGTTGGGTGTATAATTGTATCTAGTCAAAAGCACTTAGAAATAACCCAAATTCAGGATACGATAACAGCAGTTAACCAGATTGTTACTTTATTGTTCGTGTCTAGAAAATTGACATTAAATTAAATTGTGTTTAGCTGGAATACATACACACACATACACACACACACACACACATATATATATATATATATATATATATATATATATATATATATAATGTAAAGTCCATTTTGTCAGACAGGTGTCCGGACGTTTATTAGAACAGTTTGGTGTGCTTGTTTGCATTACTGGACAGTGCATTGTACTTGACATATTTGTTCACTACATTTTCAGAACAGCGTCACTTATTTTAAGGCTATGCTGCATATCCATCTTTTCTATGCACAAGTTTAAAACGTGTTAGCACGTGAAACGAGCTGTCTCCGATGCACAGAGTATACCCGCCACACTACTGGAATCGATTTTTGTATAATGCCCACAATATTGATTTGCCCAGAATTTTCAATCATCCATGCAGAAAGGTTGATTTCCCTCCTGTTCACCAACAGCCGCATTTTAGCAATTGGTTCAAGATTTCTGTTTGACGCTTACAGCTTTGTCAAATATATGACGTTTTCTTGCTTCGCTCCGGGCAGGAGGTGCACCTCAGCCTTGCGTGGCAACCAGATTAAGAGAAGGAAAACTCGAAGTTCTAATTATCCATCTCCACTAGGAATTGGCGCCATAATATTATTTTAATTCTAGCCCTGAGTTAAGAATGTATTTCATTGTTATGTGATAGTGATTCATCATTTTATTTCATTCTGATATATTGTTATGTACGCTAATATGATTTCAAAGTCAGACGGGTAAATTTATTTCTACAAGTTCCTCAACAGTTGGCGGTATTTACTCGTTTCGTGAATACTGTTTGAAAATTGAACATTTTCGTCGAAAATACGACCTATACAATCGCTCATCAGGGCATCTTCGACAATTTCAGTACTTACGAGTTTGAGGTGATCGCAACGATGCAGTAACAAATATTTCATATGTAGACGGACTTCACTCGACTATTAAACTCGATTTTTGTCGTGGCGAACCCAACTAATGACCAATTTTATGGCCTTTTTTATTTTATGTACGTGGTACTTGAGTAAACAAGCGAAATTTCTGAATTCAACTGCAATTTCCTCTAATCGCAATTTAAAGACTGATTCTCTGAAAGCCAATCAAATTACCTGTCCGTGGGTTCCGCCTAACAATCATCTGATCGGAAGTTGACATGACTGAAAGAGAGGCTCAAAACCAAAAAATACACAATTTTGTCATATTGATTATAATGTATCGTCCTGGTTCTTTGCCAACCTTAAAAATGAAAACGTGTCACATGACCAACAGGCTGAGCAACCATTTACATAGTAAACATCAATCCCATTGTGTTTAACCAGTCGTCGAATAACATAGCAAAACTATCGTCAGTCGCACGCACTGGTAGGATCATGGAAGGTCAGAAACGCGTCAATGTGTGCGACTGGCGGTAGACCCTTATGTTAATCCGACGACTAGTTAGCTCAATGGGATGTGATGTTACAAACTAACAAACTTGATATAAAGAATTGTTACCACCACCCGCGCAATCACTTATTGTTAAATTTGCATAGTAACCTTATGCAATTTTCAATCATAACGAAAATAGATTTAATATTGTTAATTGAAAAATGCTTGTGACATTGAAGCAATGACGGTATGAGAATAGCTCGCTCATGCAACACAGTTGTGAAAAAAGCCCTTAGAATAGAGATCAATATGCCAGATATGTCTCAATCATTCAGAAGTATTACACAAGCATGATCGAATCAAGGCATGACTTTCGCTTAAGCGTGAGAGTGACGTGGAGTGCGATAAACACTGGTAGAAAATATGGTATCACGATATAACGTTAACTGCGTAAATCGACCAAAGTATGCAATTTCTTAAAAATGGAATTACCGTCAATTTAATCAGTCAATGACAATTTACTACGCGTGCGCACACAAAACTCTTTACCTCGATCCGTGTTTTTTGTATATATTTTAAGTTCTCTATACAAATTAATTCCGATATACTTATATCGGCTTATATATAAACTGCACCAAATTTAAGAGTTCGTACATCCTAGCAAATATAGTAATTTAGTATTATAATGGGATGCAAGCTAGCATTGCCGCTACTGTTATGGTTTGAGTAGCTCTATCGAAATGTTAAAAATGATGAATTTAGGTTAGAAAATTTGATGAAATACAGGAGAACATATTAAACAACACTGGCGATAATGAAAGGTTTGGCTAATATGTAAATAATATCTTAAATTCCACGATTAAATTTAGAATAAGCATACTTAATTTGGCCAAATCCATTTTGTGGTGATGAGAAAAAACATCGACAACATTTCGCAGATGCCCAATGGATAAGATTAACAAGCACGTAAATCGCATGCTATCTACTAATTATTAGTTGCCGAGGCCTTGCATAAATGAATTTATTTATCTGGTATAAAGCTGCACAGAAATATTGATAAACAAAAATCTGGTATAACTGAGACCAATTTAATTATTCCATCAATAATAAAAGATGGTTTTGATCAGTTTAAGCGACTCGGTAATAGCAGTAAGTGGAGCCTGTAAAATTTGAGTCAGAAACGCAGTGCTGGTTCTTATACATATTTCCTGCTTAACGATAGAAAATTTTAAATTTCGCGGCCGTATGTGAGCTTATCACTATATGCAGAACATTCAAATATTGCGATTAGTGTCCACAACATTCACAGTTATGTTTGTGTTCAGGCTTAAACAGTTGACGTATTGAAAGTAAAAGTAAGCGACAATCTCTCAATTGATCCGATGTTCCTAATTACAGACTATGAAATTCTGTCCAGATTTGAAGTGTCCACAGCGGATTTTGTTACTTGTAACTAGTAAGTGAATATAGGACACAGACTATATGCAATTTATATTTGATCCTTGATTAGATACATATGAATATTTTTTCCTTTCATATTTTTTGCTGATATATTTTGGTGCCCGTTTTCGACTGCCTTAATCACTCTACCGCACATCAAAATGCAGGTGAGAAAACTAAATTGAACCGCTTAATTTATACCCATGATTTATTAATCTCATAATTACTATTGGCGTTACACAAAATAGGCGTGCGTCCGGTGTATATGTGTGCATAGCATTTATGCGTTTAATTCAAAATAATTGAATACGCCTCTATATCCATATAAGTGAAACTAAAGTGGCTTTATATTAAACTGTATTTTCCACGTGTCTGACTATACGTTTTTCTTATTTACCTTTATAACCACTGACGTCACCCTTAGTTAGATAATCTTACACAGTAAGAATAAAGAGTTTAGTATAACATGTACAAAAGTAAATTGACATTTATTCACTTTGGTCTCAATCAGAGAGGTATGCACGTTTATCTAATTTAAGCTAATAAAATGCTTAATAGTTGTAGACAAACGCAAACAAGCGACGCACACATACCTAGCATAACGACGTTTACCGAAAGGAGAACGGGCAGTCATAAGTACAAATGAAGCGGTTTAAACTACATTTCTCATTTACGATATTATTTTGTTTCTATTTGTTGTGCTGAGCCATAAACAAATGAAGTGTGGTACCGACATATGCAACAGAAAGTATGAAATGGGATGAAAGCAGCCTTGTATGTGTAAACGTGGATCAGGTAATTGTGCAAATGCCAAATGTGCAAAAGTGTGATTATCTTAAAGGTTATGTCAACGTCAGAATAAATAAAAGTTAAAATACAAATGACATCCGTATGTCATGCATGTCAACAGCTCATCAGTAGTTGTTAGAATTGCACCACCAACTCACTGTACATTTCTGAAATTAATGTGGGAGAATGTGTATTATGACCACATGTAGTTTTAACGCGAAGTTAGGAGCGATATGCTGACTTCTAGTGGTGATTAGCTAGTGAGCAATAATGTCCTGCGACTTTTGGAGAATAAGTTTTTCACATTTGAATATATTCCTGGTCCTACATGAACAAACTTGTAACCATTAAGCAATCATTAATTGGGTGGGTGGTGAAAACTAATCTTTAAATCAAGTTTGCGAACACGAGATTAAAAATGACTATGTTGACTGGCAACAATTCAAACAAAATGGTAAAACTACCGTTACACCCGTAATGTCGAGTTTCTAACTTCCATGAACTTCATCAGCTTACTAAATACCATTGATCAAATTGCTATGCATTATTAAGATAATCAAACTCATATATATGTGTCTCACCCCTAGTAGTCGAGCATACGTTCTATTTGACTGGAGTTGTCGACTGAAAATTTACAATTCAGTGACGAACATGACATTTCTAACGATTTCGTCATACGTATGTAAGTTTTATAATCTAAAATTGATTGATTTTGAAATTCATAAAGGCAATTCTTCAAATAAAGTTTCTGAAATAGATAGAGACAAATTCCAATTAAATCAATCAGTCGCACAACATACAAAATCTACCGTCAGTCACACGTGTCGAAATGGTTCAGACGAAGTTAACATTCAACAGACTGCTAGGTGTGGGTGACACATCGAATTTTACTCTTTAGTTCTTACGCCTTGCTCCTCTGAGGCCCATGGATGGTCGACACGTGTCAGAATATGCGAATCACGGTCCTTTAGCCTTGTTGCGAGACTCAATATAATCCAAATAACCAACCTTTGTTAACAAGTGTTCATGGGAAACCTGTAGACGATGACTATAGAAAATCAAATTATGATGGCCACACTACTCATAATTTGCTTGATTTTGTTACATACTTTTTCATAAGACAAATCAATAAGACAACCCAACGAGATTGTTAGAAATACAAGCTTCCGATATACGGCCACTAGTTGCTACTGAGAACGCTTATCAATGAGCAGAATTTACGTACTAAAACTTGGTTTTTATCTTACCCATCATCCTAAAAGATTGTTCTTGAAATCCAGTTTGCGAGTTTGCAATAAACATCAATCTGATTGTATATAGTTGTTCGCACAATATAGGAAACTGTACCGTCCAATTGCTCGACATTCCTCACCCAAATATGTAGTGAGTATAGCGCGTAATACCGGTTCCTAATGATGAGTTTCCGGTAAGTACGAAACGAATGTGAACATGAGATTATACTTAATTTGTTACTAGATGCGCAACACCTAACACATAAAAGCATATATAATAGTTCTCCGCAAAAAATAAATATCTGGCAAAATAAACGTTATTCACAAGAAGTGACGCGTTTCGAACTACTATGGTCATCATGAGATCACGTCAGAAATCTGACTAACGACGATGTAACCGCAATGTATACCTAAGGAAAGCAAGGTTAGAATTTAGTACAGATTTGCATTAAATTATTTTTACAATGAAGGAGTGTAAATATTTGCACTAAAATATTTCATTTTTGTATTATGCAGGTACACTAATACAATCTAAGATTTCAATTTGAAAAGCAAAAATATACTGCATTAATACAAATGTTTATGTTAGCCACATCTGTTTAAACATTTATCCATATGTTTTCCTGCTTGCCTTACATCTAGCAGCATTTTTATTTGTTTTTTCTCCAGTTTTGTTTTCGTGTACTTTTGTACCTATTTAGAATATATAACACACAAAGATTTGGAAGCATATGCAGTCGTTTAAATATATTTACATTAGTGACATAGGTATTTTAATTCTACCTTACAATTTAGTATGTATATATATATATATATATATATATATATATATATATATATATATATAATATTCCGTGAAAGTATGTAAATTCACCATTTTTAATCATATATGGTTGGCATGATCAAATCTCTACGGATTGATTTTTTAAGCGCGGGTACCTAGTTAAATTTTGTAACACTTAGGATATGGAGCGTACACCAACCTTGATTCGAACGAGAACTTATATATATATATATATATATATATATATATACATATATATATATATATGTTTGTGTGTGTGTGTTTTGTGTGTGTTTTTGCTTGTACATATAAATTTTGTTCAAATACTCGGAAAACTTCGAGTGTTTAATGGATAGATAATGAATTACAACTTTGTCAAACATAAAAATCCTACGTGTAATACGTAAAATAGGTGTATACTTCTAATTTCCAGGAGGTTATTTACCGTAATTCGAACCTTGATAGCAAACAAAATTCTTGTGTATTTATCTTTGTGTACCCATAGCAGATATGATCAATCTATGATTCATGTGTTGATAAATGTTCTCTAATTTGTCAGTCCAACTTTTATTTATCGTCTCTTAATTACACAAAAATTCTCACACATCACGATCGTATGAATTAAAAAAAATTATGCTGAGTTGATTCCAATAATGCAAAAAGACAGAATAAAATTTTTAAATAATTTTAGAAGTAAAAATTCCTAGAATAACCTATGAAACTACTAAACTTCATAGTATTGTCTTTCTAAAATAGATAAATGTGTTATTCATTTTAGCAGAACGTTAGGTAATAGCCAAAATAAAATGATGACGTTTGAGGAAAAACATTCTGTGCCGGGCTATCAGATAAAAATGAACAATTGTTGCTGTCCATTGTTCATGCTGGAACTAATTAAAAAAATCATTCACACAAAATTAAAAAACTTTCATTACAGGAAAAATATAATTGAACAAGTTTATTGTTGACTTCTCCGAAATATATAGAACATTGAAATTTCTGACCACAACAGTGTACTTTATTTGACAACGCATAACTTGTAAAAAGTTGTTGAGTACATTCTGTTAGTCGTATCTTATCCAATTTAATTAGATTTTTAACGTTATTAGTGCTGCTTTCAGCTTCATTTTTAGCTTTAATTATGGATCCCGTTTTTCTTTAGCCGACATATTAACTGTTTGATTTCATGCATCAGCTTTGCAGGTTTTCAAACCATTTTGCAAGATCTGGACATCTTTCTGAGTAAATTACTAGTCTATAACAAAATTGAGCAGTCCAAGTTAAGCAAAAAGGCATTTTAAGGAAATTACACTGAAAACTCATAATTTTGCCGTGAATCAAACAGATCGTCTATATAATTACTTACAAAATAATCCTAATCGTTTAACTATATAAAACTTCAATTCGAATCCACCTCCACTGGCGGCGTGGTGTTTAGTCTCCAATGAGAGATTGAGGTGACTGGTTAGAAATTTAAATCGACAGAGTTGTCACATAGGCTCATAAAAAGAATGAGTTGCTATATAAGAACACAATTGGTGTAGAATTCGGCGGGTTCTTGCAGTGGTTAGAGTCCCAGGTTCTGAAGGAAATGCACCCTGGTTCGAAGATTTTCCGAGGCAGAATTCGGGCCAGCGTTTGACGAGTTTCCAATATAGATAACACCGGTCAACTGGATGAGTATCCGTTCTAATCTTGTACTATTCATAGTTTATACTGACAAACATATGTATAATTAGAATAGTGCTTACATGAACCTCGCAACCTTGATTTAAGTCGCTATTATCCTCACACTGGAAACCACTTCTTTTTCTATTGCATTATCCTTAGAAGTTAAATTAAGTCGATGTGTACAAAACAGTGAGTATATTTATTATTATAATTGGATAACATAAATAAACAAAAACGTATCCAGAATAGATTTGTTCAGTTTTGACCAGAAGGATAAACCAAAGGCAGCATGAACAAAAATTATAATCTCGTGCACATTCGTTTCGTGCTTACTGGCGACTCATCAGTAGGAGCCGGTATTACGCCCTTTAACCACTATATATTTGAATGAGGAATGTGAGATAATAGGACTGTACAAACTCACATACGAATGTGTAAACCTGCAGTAGTGAAGCTTACGTCTCGAAAATACGACTTCCACGCTGACTCACTCTATATAATATAAACACCGTGTTACTCGTACTGACGCATTTCGATCTTCCACAATGGTCATCAGAGTACGACGGCAAACTGAACAGCGAAGATAAATCCGCAATGCGTATATCTAATAGCTTCCGGCCTATCACTTGATAGATGTGCGGTATACGTGTGTTTGGCTACAAAAGATAAGAGTTGTATTAATTCTACTTACAAAGACGTGTACATCTGTATAAGTAAAACCCCAATGAATGAATTTAGTTTATCTTTTAATGAAATGAACTATTGCGATATTGTATTGTGGCTAGCACATGATTGCTTACAGGTCCCCTTATGAACCCTTTACGTGTGATTTCATCAGTCAACAGATCATTACATGTTATAAATACAAATTAAGGCACAGGTTTTATTTGTTTTTTTATTACTCATGATGGCATATGGACTGATAAATAGACCTGGAATTTTTCCACTGAAAGAAGGAACTAGAAACAGATCTACGTAAATCAAAAAAAGTTCAGGTTATTTCAATTTCACTTGTTTGACCAATTGGCTTATTCTGACCATGAGAAAGACGTAATTAAAAATTATTTCAGTGGTTAAAAAGGGATAAATGTAAAACAAATACGCCATTAGTAAAATTATGAAGTGTGAGATCTCACTTAAACCAATCTATTTATACCTTATATATATATATATATATATATATATATATATATATATATATATATAAAGTTAAATAATTTGCTATCAACAAGAGTATAACTTAGGACATCATTGATGAAATACATTTGTTCATTGGCAATTCTTTTTTGGCCAATGTCTGGATTTTGAAAACTACGTGCAGATGTTGTAAATTATTCTTGGATTAAAATAAATCAGTTTAGCTGAGATTTAACGTGATAAATGTTTGCAAATTATCTTTTAATTTCAACTATGAATATCAGCTAGTTTCATCCAAAATAGGTATTTTTGTGGCGTGCACGAAAACTTGAATGTTTGATTTGATTACTCGCGCAATCAATGATTGATTAATGGAATGAAATGTGTAAGTGTGACGGAATCGCCAAGAAAGGTTAAACTCACTAATTCAAAGATTTTTGTTGCCCCAATTGCAAACAAGTTAACGCGTTCGGAAATATCAAGGGTGAGAGCCGAATTTCCATTTTTAAACTCATGTAAAATTGGAATAAATGACCTGTCTGGAATTGCTTTAAATTACTTTAGACAATGTATATATATATATATATATATATATATATATATATATATATATATATATATATATCATCAATTCATTGTCATTATTCAATGTAGCATGTTGCCGTTCTACTAATGATGGATCAGGTGTGAGTAGTCTAAATTTCAGATAGAACGCGATAACCACGAACATCCGTATGAATGAAAATGATCAAAACACCAACCGAAAAGCTAATCGAAAGGCATATTTAACTGAAAAGGGCATGCAGTGCGCAGATTTATTGAATTGGATGATGAGTGTCATGACTTTTAACCTAATGCACTCCGTTACACGCCACCAGACTGGTGGCTTGATTTCTTCAGCTTATTTATGCTTTGTTTTATATATATATATATATATATATATATATATATATATATATATATATATATATATATATATATTTTACGATTTGATCGACGTAAGACGTTTTGCCACCTGATAGGTCAAATCCTTTTTGTACGTGTAACTTTCGATGGTTTTGCTCTTATGGACAAAAAATAGACCAATCACTCATTACAAGCCTGTAAATCGAATTTTAAAAATTTAGTTCGCATCATCGCGCAGTTGATTGCTTCTTTTTTGACAAACCTTTACAGATATTAAAAGAACTGTGACAGGTCTGCGAAACTAAGAAATTAATAATTGCCTGCTCTGTGTTGTAACTACCACTAGCAATACTACAAGTCTTACATTATATTAAATTTAACGTCATTTGTATGTACTGACGCGTTTTGGTTATCGATGATCCTTCTCAGTATACAATGTACTTATGTCATTTGCCCAAACAATCATGTTTTGCCTACAAGCATACCTTTTCCGGTGTTGTCTTGCCTTAAAGCTGACTTATCCATTATGTAATGTGTAGACGTTCCGTTTGCCTCAATTCTGTGTTAGCGAGGTGAATATACTCATAGTAACTAGATCCTCTACAAAAATCTGTCTCGTTTAATAATTTGTGTGCTCAAATTATTCTTTTAATCATTATTATCAAATTGTAAAATTTCTTCATGAATTTTTGTTATTTTTCTTATGATTATATGACAGTGAAAAATTAGCTACTAATATTTTTTGTTTTTCTGTGTATAATAATGATAATAATTTACCAAAACCTTTAGCTAGATGTATTGTAACTATTTCTTTGTCAACGCCGTTTTTTTTATAAGGATTTCCAAATAGCTAACAAAATTTAACATTATTGAAGTGTTGTTAATTAAACAAAGAATGTGTGCATGCTGATAAGATTTACTTTTAGTCCAGTTTCGATATTTGAATTTAGCACTAACTATTTGTTTAACCAAAACGTGTATTTAAATAATTATTGATTGCACGAGTGGTGATAAAAATTAATTAAATCTAGCTCGCGAAGCTTGAAATAAACATCAGTCTCATTGTATCTAACCTGTTGCACATCATAATAAAACTACCGCTAGGCATACATTCACGTGTCACGTTTCGATCTTCCATGATCATAATCAGGTCGAGAACGTAAAACTAACTTTCAAGGATTAAAACGAAAAGCATATATAAAGCGAAAAAAATTTGTGTGTATTTAACATTTAACAACGTTAGCGATTGAGTAAAAAATGGATTTGTACTATTTTAAATCCAGCAATTGCATTTTGAATAAAAATTTTTGGTAATTTTAATGTAATTTAGTATAAATATAATTTTTTTCTCTAATGTATCAAGTTTAACTTGGAAATATTTTTCTTTTCTACAAAAAAATACCACAAGCGTAGTAACTGCGCAAAAATTAAAGAATGCAAATAAATTTAGTTGATTAGGCATCCGGTTTTTGTAAATAAAATTTAAAAGTTGAATTAGAAATGTTGCAGCGGTCTCACGATTTCGTTGCGCGTAAAAATGTAGGCAAATTGTATTGTACTAACAGAAGTCCATTTTTTAAAGCCCACAATATTTTCATATTCTTCGTTGCAAGTAACAAACAAATATGCATTGAAAAATTGGTCTAGTTGACCTAGCAACAAATTATCTCATGCCGGACCTAGCTTATGGGTCGTAGTCACTGTAAAATTATAGTCATCCTGATGGCGCATGGGTTACATGTTGAGTAGGAACCAGCACTACGCCAAAACACACTAAATATTTGGTCGAATCTAATCGGGTTGCCTCACATTATATAATAAAATTTAAATATTTTGGGAGAAATGGTTCCGGCGTCTTCTAATAGCTTTTCACTAATTAAAAAACGTATGCATAAATGGGTTTACACCGTCCATCTCTGCTAGCTGTAATATGTCTGCTTGGCCATATATGAACAAGCATGTTGCCAAGTCTAAAATTTCAATGCTAAGAGTCATAAACATGGCCAGGACAATTTCTTCTAAATTCATGGCTGAATCTAGGCTTAAGTATGTAATATATTGCAAATCATATCAATCACTCGACATCTGGTGAACTTGATGGTAGAGCGCCTGACTGCTGGATGGGCTTTGAATCGTTTGAGAATTTCTGTTTCTAAATTAGTTCGCTCGGTTTAGTTCAGACCATTGGCTGATGACCGACAGGCGGCATTAATGAAGAGCAATATTTATGAGCCTACTAGTTCTATTCACTTATCCCATTACGTGGCATAACAATTGATCATTTAATTGATACCGGATTACGATATTTCAAACCTTGATTGAGATAGCCACCTCCACATAATGTTAGCCAGGCATGCCAGGCAAATCCGGAAGGTGACATGAAATGCACAACTGGTCGACAAGCGATTTCTTGGCCGGGTACTACTTGTTGTGATAGCAGTTGTTTGATCAAGCCGAACCATATTCTTAATGTCCAAGTTACGCTTGAATAAGTAAAAATCTGTTAGTCTACCGAAGATAAGGTTCCACTGTAGAGGTCTTTTACACTTTTCCATATTGAAATAGGATTTCTGGAACGCTGCACGTGGATACCTGATTCTAACACTCCTAGCCACTAACGGCGAGTTTTCTAATAAAAACCAAAGCATTTCCAAGAAAATAGTTCAAAATAAATAAATTGTTTCGGTTCTGCATATACTATTGCTATGCGATATGTATTGGGATTAACACAAGACTAATCCCAGTTCTTGATTTCATGGAAAATTCTCGGACTACATTTCGGGTCCCTTTGTCAGTTCCCAAATAATCACACGTTAGAAAATAAAACTAATAAAGTAAGTTTGCGAGATTGAAGTAAACATCAATCCCATTGTATTTAACCAGTCGTCGAACATAACAAAACTACCGCCAATCGCAACGCACTGACGCGTTTCGACCATCCATGATCATCATTAGAGTACGACGGCAAACTGGTTAGCGAGGAATAAACCGCATTGCATTTATATAGAAATCGAAATTAGATATGCGGATATCACTTCTAGTAGTCTTGCATACATTGTATGTGATTGGAAATGTCGGCTGCAAACTTTCTATGCAGTCATAACATCAGCTGTTTGTAGCTTTCGCACACACACACACACACACATATATATATATATATATATATATATATATATATATATATATATATATATAGACAACACAATTAAACAATAATTGATTGCGCGGATGGTGGTAACAATTCTTTAAATCAAGTTTGCGAGCTTGAAGTAAACACTGGCGGCAGTAAGCACGAATCGAATGTAAACGTGCGATTTACCTTTTGTTCGTGCTGACTATGGTTTATCCTTCTGGTCCTATTTGAACTAATTTGTTACTACGTGCGCAACACCTAATAGAAATAAACAATAATTGATTGCGTGGGTGGTGGTAACAATTCTTTAAATCAAGTTTGCGAGCTTGAATTAAACACCAATCCCATTGTATTTAACCAGTCGTCGAACAACACAACAAAACTACCGACAGTCGCATTGTTGTTGTTCGACGATTGGGATTGGTGCTTACTTCAAGCTCACAAACTTGATTTAAATAATTGTTACCAACACCCACGCAATCAATTATTGATTATTTGTATTAGGTGTTGCACACGTAGTAACAAATTAATTCAAATAGGACCAGAAGGATAAACCATAGTCAGCACGAACGAATGGTAAATCGCACGTTTACATTCGATTCGTGCTTACTGTCGCCAGTGTTTACTTCAAGCTCGCAAACTTGATTTAAAGAATTGTTACCACCATCCGCGCAATCAATTATTTTTTAATAAAGGAAGCGTCACGTTTAATTTAAGAAGTTTCGCTTTTTACATGCTTTAATAGTTTGTTTTTATAACATTCGATGAGCTGTTGACTGATGAATGAACCTAAAAGTTAGTCCAAAAAAGTATCCTTTGAGAAGGAGACCTGGGAGCAACACCTTGTTAACCGCAATACACATCAGGAAATTACGCAACACCGAGTATGGTATCAATTGATCAAATGTATAGTGTTGTAATGTGGACAAGTATTCTAAAAGTAAAGGGCAAAGTCAGGCTGCTGAAGAAAGCTTTCGCCACTTGCAACTAGATAGCTTGTGTTTATTAAGCTTGGTTGGCGCACTAGATAATAAAAGGAAAACTCTGAATACAAACTATCCGCACTAGGATTGGGTAAATTAGTGTTCTTTTACAGCCCCAACTAATCTATGACCAAAAAGAATTACAATGAATCGAATTCTGCAATATACGTTGCGCTGGACAAAATTGGTTGTTTTAATTGTTTAGTCGTGCAAATAGGATTAGAAATTCTGGCTATTACAGAAACATTCATTTGCAATTCTGCCTGATATTCTTCCATTTTTCTCAATATGACAGCAAAGTAGTTTATATGCTATGAATATGAGGAGTGGTAATCAAATCATTGAGCCCAATGTCAGATTGCAAAATATCAAAAATAGTTCAAATAAACAACCATTCATTAAGCCTGAGCAAGGTTTTAATTTCAACGCATTTACTGTGCGACAACGACGTGTGGAATGCTTTCTTTGAACAATCGTAACAGTTAGAAATACTGAATGCAATTCTATCTCTCAATCGTCGTCAAGCTGCAGGTCAGGATGTTTTGCTTGCAAACGGTGTCGACATAATTTTTGGGGCGTCGACTAACCTCTTTTGTATTATCTTGAATGAGTGGACCGTGTCGCTTGCTTGATCGACATTTGCTTCTATCTTCAGTATAGGTAATTGTAATTTGTTTGACAGCCATCCTGGTATAAGCTTGATTTCAGGTGTATCTAGGTTATTTGCTTCAATTATTTTACAGCTTCGAACGCTTCGCATGAATCATATACCAGAGAAGAATCAACAGGATTCCGGCCATAATCATGTTGTATACATACTTTTACCTAAAAACAAGATTTTATTCAGCGATGTGTATATCACCGGCCTATAAAGCCATATTTATAGACTTCAAGAGTGTATTTGATTCGGTGGATTGCAAAGTCGTATTCGCTATTCTCCAACCAAATTTGAAAATATTATATACGCTTGATACACAAGCCCTTCTGGTTGCGTTAAGGTCTACAACGAATTAAAATAAAACTTTACTACCAGCAGTGGTGTTCGTCAAGGCTGCCCACTTTCCCCGTTACTGTTTAATTTTGTTGGAGATGAAATTATGACCAATACTCTTCCACATGTTCTGGATGCAGGTGTTCATATTCTCCTGGGCGGTAGATTAACCGATCTGGTCTATGAAGACGATTTCTTATTATTATTCAACAACCGAAATTCTGTCCAGGTCACCTTGAATAGATTAGAGAGCATCCTGCCGTCTTTCAATATGAAATGCGCGCCCTCTAAATGTAAGATAGATCTACAGAAGAAACTACCAGCTACATCAACCTTGCACCTGCAAAGTGAAGATCTGGACGTCGTTCATCTGTTTACATATCTTGAAAGTTGCAGAAATAATTCTGGCCATATAAGTAGCGACATGAATGTGAAAATCGAGAAAGCCAGTATAACTTTTTCCAACCTTCGCAATGTACGGAAAGACGTGAATATCTCATGCTTCCATAAATAGAGGGTTTAAAATGCAACCGAATGTATTGTTTTAGTATACCCTGGAAAGACATGGCCAATTAAATTTGATGATTTTAGACGCTCACAGGCAATCGACCAACGTTGTTCGTGAAGCAGAATACATATTGGGGATCAAAATAGAATAAGAAAAAGTGAAATCCGTAGACTCATTTTTCGATCGGCCAAAAATATTACTTGTTGGACAATCAAGGTAGGCTTCATCAACTGCAATGGCTTGGTAATATTTTACGAATGCCTTCTGTTTGATTGTCCATTAGAGCATTATTCTTTCATCCAGCACCAGACTGGCGTAAACAAAAAAATTGGTCAGTCAAGTAAAATGCATCCAAATTGGGCAATATAGGACCCATTCAGCTGCCAGAATGGAATCCAAGTACCCTTCATAGTTCTTGGTTGGAAATCCTGTGCGATATGGCATCGAACCAATCTCAATTGCGTACTTGTTGCATATTTCTTGTAGAATCATCTGAAGTTCATTTTCTTTGTTGGAAAAATTTAACTGTGAAGTTAGTTAGCGACACAGTGAAAACCACATTAAAGCTGTATTATTTTGAAAGTAACTTGGAAATAATTGTGTTGTTTAGAGATGTATGATTTCTCCTTTCAGTGTGTTAACTAAGTAAATAAATTCAAATTACCTAGAATTTTCTCCTCATCAATCACTCTTATTTAATAAATATTTTTGTCTAATTTTTAAAATTATTATTACTTTTTATTAATCATCATATTATTTGTTTTAAAAAAATTTAATTCAAAGACAAATTTTGAATTAAGAAAAATTTTTACTTGTGTATATCATTGAATAATCACTTAATAACGACTTTTGAAGTAGTGTCGGTAACGGTCATAATGATATTGACGATGATGATGATGATAGCGATGCTAATGATGATACTGTAAGCATTTCATTCAGCGTTTCCTAATTGTTCTATATGAGATAATTTATTTTATGCACACCACGCCTTATTAAAGAATAATTACCTTATTCCAAATCAAATTTGTGAGCCTCATATAACTACAAAGATCATTGTATCTAAGCAATCGCACAGTATGGCAGAACTACCGTTAGTCACACGTGCTGACACGTTTCTAACTGTCGTGATCATAATCAGAATAATCATAATCAGAATATATTGAACTTCGCTGGAAATGTCGGCTGCAAAAATTCTATGCAGTCATGAACATTAGCTTTTTGCACCTTTCGCCACATTTATATGCGTTATACAATTAAACAATCGTCGGATTTGCGTGTGGCGAGACGAATTATTTAAATCAAGTTAGTGATCTTGATATAAACACCAATCTGAATGTCTTTGACCAGTTGCATAAAATAGCAAAACTACCAGAAGTCAAGTAAACTGTTTGCTGGACAGCTAGAAATAAGAGCTGCATATCTAAAATTGTTTTCCTTATGAATGCATTGCGGTTGGATCCTCAACGAACAATTTTCCCTCGTGCTCTGAAGATGGTCATGGAAGGGCGAAACGCGTAAGTACGTGTGACTGACGATATGTTTCTTATGTTTTTTTAACTGGTTAAATACAATATGATAGGTGATAGTGTCAAGTTCACAAACGATTTAAGCAATTGGTATCGCCAACTGCGCAATCAATGTTTGTTTAATTGACGCTCTGTTCTGTATAATTTTATTATTTATGCACTCTTCTGCCAGTAAACCGATAAATTTGAGTATTAGGGATATGTAATGTAAGTAAAACTTTACAAATATTGTTCTATTATGTACGCACCGTTGATAGAGTGAGCAAAAACACGTTCGAATCAGATTACTCTTTTAAAGTTTACGAAGATTTAGATGAAATTTCACTGTAAACGATTTTCTTACAGAAATTTATCTTGAATAGTTGACTTCAAATGGATTTACAGTGGTTACAAAAAATAGATTCCCAAGCAGACAGTACGTAAAATGTTCACAATAAGGACGAAATTGGTCTACTGGATGAATTGCCTTTTCTACATTTTAAAATGCTTATTTTATACTGTCATATATATATATATATATATATATATATATATATATATATATATATATATATATATATATAGGGATTGGTGTTTACATCAAGATAGCAACCTTGATTTAAATAATAGAGATAAATACACGTTTGTAAATGTAATTTTAGTACAGAAAGATGTAAAAATTTAGTGGTTGTTTGTGTCTAGTCAGTATAAGTAAAAATTTCTCATGTGAGCTAACACATATTGTTGTACTAGACAGAATTTTTGGAAAAAAATACTTATTATAGTTTTATTCTGGATTATAATAGGTCTAGTTTCCAGTTAGGAAGCTGACTTGATTGTTTAATTGTTTCTAATACGCATAATTCGGATCTGCACTTAAATATGACTGTAGCTTTCTGATAGTCCAAAAATGCAGCCAAGTTTCTGACTGACAGACAATTGAACTAATTTTATAAATGACATAATTACTAGCAGACTGACAGCAATCGACCCATAATTATAACTGCATTCGATGGTAACAGTCCATTTTAAGTGTCCCAGTAACGAATCAGAACTCTAATATATAACAGTCAAATAATGTTTGTTGCGGAGAACTATTATATACGCAAGTATGTATAAGGTGTTGCTAACCTAGTAACAAATTAGTTCAGATGTGACCAGAAGGATAAACCAAAGACAGCATGAACGGAAAGTATAATCTCATGCACATTCGTTTCGTGCTTACTATCGACTCATCAGTAGGAGCCCGTATTACGCCCTTTAACCACTTTATATTTTGGTGAGGAATGTAGGATCTTACCTGGTAGATTTTACCGTACTATTATCCCACAGTCCTCACCCAAATATATAGTGGTTAAAGGGCATAATAACGGCTCCTATTGATGAGTCGCCAGTAAGCCCGAAACGAATTTGCATGAGATTATGCTTTCCGTTCATGCTGTCTTTGTTTTATCCTTTTAGTCACATCAGCACTCCCATATGTTACAATTACTTACACGTTTCAACCGTGCTTTATCATCGCCTAAGCGCGTTGAAGTTATGACTAACGTGGATCTGACCGCAGGAAAAAAACCAAATTTTTAAAAACCAGAAGTACTCTTCTCACCACTTGGAGTCTCTTAATCATTGTACTTGTGTCGAATGTTGGATACATAATTTCTATTCAGACAGGATCCAAATCTTTTTTTTTAATTCTGCTACATTCATTTCAGTCATTGAATTTTGCGGTCATTAATGGGTAATAAATCATTGTTCAATTGTATTCTCTCTCTCTCTATATATATATATATATATATATATATATAATTAGGAAGAAAGAACACCTTTATAAATATGCTGTAACATTAAAGGCATGGTAATTATAAATAAATAAATATATATATATATATATATATATATATATATATATATATATATATATATATATATATATATATATATATATATATATATATATATATATATATAGTTAAAGCTACAAGAAGTTAATGATCGTGATTTTATAGAATTGTGCGGCCGAAATTTCCAATCCACTAAAATGTATGCGAAATTTGTAGAAGTGACAGCCACATATCTTATTCTGCTTTCCGTATATGTTGGTTGCGGTTTGATCTTTGCTAGTCAGTTTGCCGTCGTAATCTGATGATGATCATGGAAGGTCGAAAAGTTTCAGTTTGTGTGACTGACGAACGTTTTAATTTGTTTTTCGACGACTGGTTTAATAGAATGGAATTGGTGTTTAGTCCATAACTTTTACCACTACCCGTGCAATCAATACACGGCAACAACCCGGAAACAGAAAACATGCATGTTGAGGCGCGAAAAAACTTGCGCACACACACACATAATCAACTCAAAGTTTTATTATCACACTATGTACAAACTATTTTTTATTTAGTTGAGGATAAGCGATGTTGCGTACAGTAGCCTCCACTCTAAGCAATTAATTTTCGTATTTTGCTTTGAAGACAATCTAGCCTTCCACCTGATTTGAAGTGTGAATTTTTATAAATAATGTGTTCAAATTTTGCGTAAACGTTCTCTCCGATGCAAGCTGTCTTTCGTTTGAAACGGTTTTTAATTTGCTTCTGTAGTAATCCACCAGTCCGGGCTACATAGCGCACTTAGCAGCTTTGTCAATTACTTTAAATCGAGGCTGCGATCTTAATATAAACACCTGACCCATTATTAACATACATTTTCCAGTACAAACTAAGCTTTGCATAACGTAAAAAAGGAACTTCATCCAGTTTACCCCTTATTGGGAACTCACCATGTACTGTCAAGAATTTGCCGCAGACAGGGCTCGAATCCTGGCACTTTTGCATCTGGATCTGTTACTCAAAACACTGAGCCACCTTGCCGCACGTAACACACAATTTTCAGTAATATACTAACTAATGTATCTTGGTTAGAGTTTCTTTTAGATGGAGCAGTATTGGATCTTTTTAGATCTAAAATTCTAAATAACAACCACCAATCTGTCACTATTGAACACATTATTCTACCTGGGGAGGTAGTATCGAATTTATATAATTTATATAATTAAACAAATATTGATTGCGCGGGTAATTGTGTGATAGACATCCGAGAAGTCACTGGTCATTAGGCATTGAAGTAAATATTCCTGATGATGCGCTCCATTTGAAAGACTAAATGACATTTATCCTCATTGGCTGGGTTAGGAATCTCAGATTTTTACAATATCGATCACCACATTCAGTTTACTTACGGGCACGACAACTATCAGTCTTTCCGTGATGTGTTTCCATCATAAAAGGAAAATGGCTATTTAAAATTGCAAATATATCTAAAGCACACGTGGACTGGACAAAACCTCCGTTAACCTAGCGCTGTCCCAATTTCTAGAAATGTAAATTTGACACAATTTATCCTATAGTACAAATAAAACATTTTCTGATTGATTTCGGAGTCACTAAGTAGCGGTGCTAAATACTCTTTTAGAAAACGGTTGCCCCAAACATTTTTTTAATCCAAATATGGAGTATAAGCAACGACAAAAAGGCAAAATAAAACATTTCTATTAGGTGGACCTTTCTTAATGAATAATTGCTTATCATTACTTATGTGCTACAAACAATATATATATATATATATATATATATATATATATATATATATATATATATATACCAATATAATGCTGGAATATATTGCCTTTGATATCAACAAAATTTTATTTTAAAAACATCTTTAGTAATTTGTATTAGGTTCTTTTAATCAAGTTTTTGTGCTTGAAGTAAACATCAATACTATTGCATTTAACCAGTCGTAGAATAACATAACAAAACTACCGCCAGTCGCGTTGTTGTTGTTCGACGACTGGGATTGGTGTTTACTATAAGCTCACAAACTTGATCTAAATAATTGTTACCACCACCCGCGCAATCAATTATTGATTATTTGTATTAGGTGTTGCACACATAGTAACAAATTAATTCAAATAGGACCAGAAGATTAAACCCAAGTCAGCACGAACGAAAGGTAAAATCGCAAGTTTACATTCGATTC
This sequence comes from Eudiplozoon nipponicum, assembly GCA_029291075.1. Taxonomy (NCBI): domain Eukaryota; kingdom Metazoa; phylum Platyhelminthes; class Monogenea; order Mazocraeidea; family Diplozoidae; genus Eudiplozoon; species Eudiplozoon nipponicum. The sequence continues at coordinate 28,948 of JAQBSW010003265.1, forward strand.
TTGCTTACTGGCAATTCATTAGTAGAAGCCGGTATTACGCTCTATCTGCACTATGTATTTGGGTGAGGAATGTGGGACAATTGGATGATAGTCTCTTATACAAATAAATATACCAGCAGTAGTGGTGTTAACTTCATATAAAGGAAGTGGTACCGTAGTAAAGGCGTAGTAAAGGCTCCTACTGACTTGTCGCCAGTAAGCACGAAACGCATGTGTACATAAGATAATACATTTCGTAGGAGATTTACCATCCAATTGCCTCATATTTCTTGACAAAATACTTGGTGAGTATAGGGCGTATGCATATAATATGTACACATGAAATTATACATTTCGTTCATGCTGGCTTTGTCAAATCATTCTTGTCCTATTTAAATTAATTTTTTATTAGTTGTACAACACCTAATACACGATTTTATATATATCAGGTCTCCGAAACAAACAATATATAAATCTTATATATTTAATTGAATGATTTCTTGATTGCCGCGAAATATGATCACCGATAACAATCGAGATCAGAGTAAACGTCTTTTATTCTCCGTTATTCCAAATTTCGGTTAAATTTAACTGATCTCCAGAACTTTGGTTGTAGTAACTTTTACAGGTATGGTAAATATATATATATATATGTATATATAGTATATATATATATATATATATATATATATATATATATATATATATATATAGTTAGATTAGTTAGTTAGTTTTGAATTCTCGCTGTCGAGGACTTCATATGAAGTTATTTATTCAAATCAAGGTTTCGAGCTTGATAAAATATTATATTATTATTTCTACATTTGTCAGCTTAAATTAAGCAATGCAACAGTTCGCAAAGCAATTCATCCAGTAGACCGTTTTCTTCATTCAGTATTTTACTAAGGGCAAGGCTCGAACTGGAGTCTGTGAATCTTACCACTGTGCAAGCCTGCCACACAATAGAAAAATTTTAATCATATAAAATATTCAATTCAACACAAATTCCTAAGGTAGCGTGGTGGCTGTTCAATAAGATCAGGCTTGATGTGGTGAGTTGGAACTTTATGTAGACAGAGATACCACATAGGTTCCAATTAAAGAAATGATTAACCAAAAATTTAAGTTGGTTTACAACTGCAGTTTGCGTGTAATGTGCAGCAGGGTGGCACAGCGGACAGAAACGCAGATTCTGATAAAAACGTGCTCACATTCGAGCTCTGTCCACAGCAAATATCTGGACAGCGCTTTGAGGTTTACCAATAGGAGTAAAACATGTCAACTTGATGACTTTCCTTTGTTATCTTGTACACTGCTTTGCTTATTTCGACGAATGTATACGTAACGGAGTTTGTGTTTACATCAAACTAAAAATTTTGATTTCAGTGATAGTTATCACCACTCGCACAATCGTTGATTAGTTATTTATATGAAGTTGAAAATGTTACCGATGAGTTGGTGCAAGTTTAAAAATTTCGTTGGTTAATTAAAAAAAATATTCTTTCTTCGCTCTAAACTTATATTTAATTTAGCAACACCTAGGAAGATCGAAAAAAAAACTTAGACCTTTGGCCTGAAAACGAAATGATTCCAGACACGTCAACTGACCTGAAAATGTGAATAACGAAATGACTTGAATTTAAGCATTAGTGAGACGTATATTTATATATATATATATATATATATATATATATATATATATAATTTCATAATCAGTCAGAATATTTAATAATTTTACGATAATAATAACGTATGTTAGTGTTCTATGCGAGCATGTGTGTGTATGTAGTTTCAGGATTCATTGTGTGCTTTGGGTCAACAAAAAAGCTTATTAATTGAATATATAGCACAAATTACTGCCTAACGCTGTCTGAGAAATAAGGATATTATAATAGTAATGGCTTGCAGAAAACAATAATCAATATAGAATGAAATGCATATTATTAACGAAGATACAATACGTTCACTATAGTCAAACAATAACTAAAATCGGTAGTATCGAAACATCTTAATTAAATAGGGAAGTAAGATGATCCGAAAGTTGAAGTATTGAAACATAAGAGTATTTCATATGGAGGGTTATTCAGGGTGAAACCCTGTTTGAAGAGGTTTATCACGAAAAAAATATCGTTCACGCAGAAAATATATCATTTATATTAAATGATCGAATTATGAGCACGCATCCGGGTGAATGGCAAGATAAATTGGAAGTGAGAAAGACTATCATTGGTAGATGATTGGCTATATAGAAAGATAACTGGAACTAAATGCATCTGATCGCATTTATATATATATACATATATATATATATATATACTAAATATGTGAATTTAACAACTATTGTACAATTACGTATCATATTCAACGAAAGACTATTAATACATATATATATATATATATATATATATATATATATAATATACATACAATATATCAAACCAGAAGATAAATATTTTAAATTAGAGAAAATGTATGCTGATAGACAGTATGATAGATAGAAAGAAGATTTATAGTTAGATGGATAGATTGATATTGAAATAATAAAAGGAGTTATTTAATAAAGAGGAATACATTTATAGGACGTAAGTCAGAAAGAAGAACAAATATATATATATATATATATATATATATATATATATATATATATATATATAGAAATAATTAGACGGGAAATCATGTATATAGATACAAACACACAGATTGTCATAATGATAGGCGAACGGAAAAAATGTCTATATGGATAGTCAAACGTGCCGAAGATTTAAAAAATGTGGAGATAGCGAAATCTTTATAGATACGAAGAGTGAAAATAATCTATTAAAACAAACAAGAGAAAGAGATGAAGTGGTATCTACTTTTGATAACGGAGAGGAAGATTGAGAAACGGCTATCACTACCGTTATGTATAGGAAGTGACGAAAAGTCATGAAGGATGGGCTAGAGTTTGTCGGAGAGATCCACCTGAATATAGGCAAATAGGGCAAATGTAGGGAGGGTTATAACTTGTTCAAAAAGTACTAATATTCAGATAAATTGGAGCAATGGATAAATTAGTAAATAAAAAAGTATTGAGGAGAATAATTAAAATATCAAAAAGTGAATAAGAAGACAAAAATTGTAAGTAAAAATACAAGAAATTTATACAAACTAAAATGTATTCCGACGATTTTATCTACAGCGAGAAAATCAGTTAAGTAAATGAATACATGAACGCACATGAATAAATATATATATATATAGGTAAGAATAAATAAAGACAGAAAAATATTTGGATAAATAGATAGTGCATGGATAAATATAGATAGTTAACTGCACGCTAGGTAGATAATTAGTTACATGAATGGATTGTGGGATGGACATAAAGATAAATATAAAAGATAGGCATATACCTAGTTAAATATATATTAAATAGGACAGACAGACAGATAAATGGATAAATATATAAATACATCATTAAATAAACATATATATAGATGGGCAGATAGGTAGGTTTATATATATATATATATATATATATATATATATATATATATATATATATAGATTAATAGGTATGCAGTTATTTAAAAAGTATTAATGAATAAAGAGATAATATTTATATATAATAGGATATATAGAAGGATATATATAGATTAGGCAATTTGGATAGATAGAAGGATATATGGATGAATAAAACAATTGACGGAATCATGGATTTATAGATGGATAAAAAGATAATGAAATAGATAAATAGATGTGTATATATATTTTTAAATCTATATATATATATATATATATATGTACAATCGAGAGTTTGGTATATATAGTTAGATATATATGTATATATATATATATATATAAGTAAGTAGATGGATATTTAGACGAGCAGATTTATATTTATATAAAAAATATATTCATGATGGGAATTAGAGTGTTATATTGTTAGATAGATAGAAAATTTAATTTTATGTTCAACTATTTTCTGTTTCCATGTCACTAAATTTATATAAAATGTATTTTTGAGTATTCTGCGGATGTATATATTGACTTAATGTTTAAATTTAAAGTACTAATAATTTCAGACGCTGTTATGAATCCCTCGAGGCATTTGTTTACCTATAGTTTTAAGAGACAATATTGTTAATTGGTTTTATATGTATGTACTGATGGGTGTGCTTTTGTCTGTTTACCTTCGCAGGACCGAAATTGCCTAGCATTTGTACGAAATATTATGCGTAGACACATTGCAACATGAACCTCTATATATTTGCAGTATTTTTTTACAAATCCAGACGTTTTATACTTTTATTATAATTAAGTGCTGACTCCCTATTCAATATTTCATGTTCAATAAACCAAAAAAACTTAATATACATACTTGTGTGCAAAGTCGTAACGCATATGCACTTATGAATTAGGAATAGTGGGCCAAGGAGAAAGAAATTTTTCCGTCATTTTGAAGAAATGGTGTTGTCCTATCGTCGAAAGCGTGTCATGCCTACAGTTTATTGGCCTATAGAAACCGGTGCCAAACCTCCAGTAATCTAAGCAAGTTGTGAAGTAATGTGAGATAAGCTGACACAATATATTACGCGGATGTATAGATACAAGCTATGTGTAACTCAAGATTTGAAGTAAATTATAATACCATTCTTTCAATCAGTCGCAAAATCAAACGAAGCCACTGCCAGTCAAATTTACCGACGTAATTTGACGTTCCGCGATGGCTTTTTATGTGCGACTGCTTAATTAATTTGAACTGGTATTTATTTCAAGTATGTGAATTTGACTTCTATTAAATAGCCTTTGTCATTCAATTGTCAAATGTAATCAGCGATAGGAAGGCACGGTACAGATAATCACCATTAAAATTTTTTCTACTGATACTGCACGTAAGGAGTTCCAAATGAGGGCGAAACCGTTCTACTGGATTACACTATTCAATAATTAATTTATACTGATCAATGTATCTACATAATGGGTAAGGTGTTTATATCAAGATTGCAACTTTGATTAAAAGTAAATGCTTGAAGTTTCCTTGAAATTTTGTTCACGTCAGTTGAAAAAATTTTAATTGGTATATTATGATTTCAATGGTCGAATATTTAATTTTATTCTGATTGGCTGACAAAGTCTACATAGAGCGATACGATTTGCTATGAGGTTAGTCTTCTCAGACTGGTGTCAGAGCATCGTTAGATGATGCAAACAGAGTTTATTGAGAGTTAGGTCAATTATGTTTGTCACTGTCGTCAGTATTTTAAGAGCGGAAAACGAGAAATGTCCCAGATAGCTGTGCAACCACAAGGAAACTTCAACAAGAACTCGGGATCGCCCAAGACAATAACCGAAATCGTGACATCTGCCATAATTATGGAGATATTCGACAAATTATTCGTATTTTTATTTAAATCAAGGTTGCGACCTTGATATAAGCATCAGTCCTATTATATAAATACCTTTGTCAGTATTTGAAGATCGCAACATTGATTAAATTATTATCATCACCCGAGCAGCCAATGGTTGTTTTTATATAAACTATTCGTATTATTGAATGCTAGCGAGGTTTTTTATTTGTTAATACTTGCAGTCAGTTATATTAGTCGCGTAATAGGCTTCAAAGGTTTCGTTAAATCAGATTTCAGAATATTGCTTGGCCTTAGTCATTTACTTGTAGTTAGAGCACATGATGTAAAATAACACCGTAATACCATTATCCCATTTGACTGGGTTTGAAGTCATTAATAGCAAGGCACTATCAAAAGATAGTTTCGATATAATTGAGCAAATTAATAAACGGATTTAATTTCTGTACGGGTTCACTCTAATATAGGATTAAAGAAATCAGACTGGCTAATATATGGTCTGGTCCATCTCGGATTCCATGTTTTCTTTCAATAAAAGTACGACAGCCAACATTGAATCAAATGAAATTCATTGAGTAGACTTGTTTCTTCTTTATACGTTACACTTAACTTACTGTCCACGAACCTGGGCACACCTGCTTCGGAATATGTTGCTCTAACCTCTGAGCCACTCTGCCGCAGGGTTTATGCCCTTGTTCATTCTGTTGACATGAAAGCTTTAATCACTTATGAGTGTCATTTTTAACTTGTTCTATATTTCCAGGTTTTAAAATTTATATATCAATGGTTAAATAATTTTATAATAATAAACCCGGTAGATAGGAACACCGAAGATACGAATAACGCATCAGTATATCTTAGGAGCACTAGATCTTGAATGAATATAACAATGTTAAATTAAATCACTGATAATTATAAATGCACGATAACAATACAGATTAGTGTAGTACTACACTTAAGATACTATAATTCTTAATAATAAACTAAAGGAATGTCATCTAATAGGACCAGGGTTACAGAACTGCTAGCAAGATAATGCGCTGATAAGTAAGTGTCACGAATACCTAGTTTTGACAGAACAACTGCAAGGACCGGTTTGATAAAATAAAAAAAATAATTTGATTTATCTACAATTAGAATGTCGTATAGCCAATAAATATTTCTCACAAAATGTCCTGTTAGTAGCAGATTATAATAAACTGTTTAGACATCAGAATATATCGCATGCCAATGGCTCATTGGACCTCGAGGATAATCAGTTTTGCATTGGTATGTCGCAAGATGGAACAATGAAGGAAATTGTAAACTCTCTCAATTGTATAAATAATAAGTCACAAAACGCATCCTAGCATTAGTTTTGAGACAATACAATTAAACAATAATTGATTGCGCGGGTGGTGGTAACAATTTATTAAATCAAGTTTGCGAGCTTGAAGTAAACGCCAATCCCATTGTATTTAACCAGTCGTCGAACAACTGGCGGTAGTTTTGTTATGTTTTGTTCGACGACCTGTTATATGCAATGTGATTGGTGTTTACCTTAAGCTCGCAAACTTGATTTGAAGAATTAGCGATGAGTACATGAAGAACCACAAACACATATAGCTCTTTTTCATAGTAATCTATTATTTGAAAAGGAGGTCGATATTTTATCCATCAAAACACAATTATCGATTAAGCTGCATGTAGACCTGACAATCATTCAATTGAGTCGATATTTAATCAAGCACTTGCGAAATCTGTAAAGTGTAGTTGAGAGTTATATAATTGATTGATCAATTAATCTTACATATTTTTGAAAAAGTACAACATTATCCTGTGAAGAAATGATGAGAAGCGTTTATGCTGAATGTTCATTTACAACAGAATTAATCCGGTAGAAGATAACTCTGAAGACACGAATATCACAAGGGTTTATTATAAGAACAATAGAACTTAAATAATTTATAAGCTTATCTCGTGACTAAAATGATGTCTGAGTGAAATTCAATGAATATACGACTAAATGGACGATCGGATAAATATGAGCAATGCACATGAATATAGACAGAAAAATGTTACTGTTTAACTACATTTAATATAATATTAATAATAGCATAATAGAATATCTTTATTTGGATTCAAACCACACATGTTCCATAAAATAATAAAATTAGATAATGCAAAATATAAAAAGATATCACATCACATAAATATGTGCAATTAGTTGTACTGTACAATTTATCAGCATCAGAACGTTCGGCTGTAAAGAGTGATAGATTCTTCATCAAAAATAGGAAAATTTAAGGTATAACTCGAGTGTAACATTTTGCAAGAAAAAAAGGGAACCATGACTTTATAATTGATTTTATGCATTGTTGATTAACAAGATGATATAATGCATAACATTTCATATTTAATAATTAAAAATTTGAAGATAGAATCTCGAGAAATTATGCTGCTGAAAAACAATTAATCCTGTCTTTTATGAGAAAGTATTATCATAATCAAAATTAAAATATCAGCAGGATTGAACACTTTTTCTAGTTCGGTAGATAAAAATTTAAAAGACATTTTAGATGGAGGCATTTCACTAAGCCCCTTTGGCAACTGATTGTAAATTTTGTAAATTTTTGAAAAAGAGAAGCAATGTCCAAAACATTAACCGCATTTCGTCACTAAAACATATATGACTTATCGGCACAACTTAAGCTAGATCGCTCTTCTAAAAGCATTTTAGCAACCAGATTGGTCTCCGATTTCTTAAGTTGGCTATCGTTTTCGTTAAAGCAGCAATAAAATTTGGTGCAATTGATATTTATGATAATGCTCATTTGGTAAATTATGAAATAAATTAATTTCCAAAGTAGTCGTAAGTATTGGAGAAAAACACTAATCAAATTTACTAATTCGGTTTAATATTCTTGCTGAATTTGAGGAATTTTTTTTATTTATTCGTGTAGGTTAACAATCGATTGACAGGCCAAAGAAGATTTTTCCACTTCGATGACGGTCACAAGTATGTTAGACTTCTTAACATGTTTTTTATTGTTTAAAAATAAGTCAATAATCGACTAAAAATTGAAATACGAGTCAAAACATCATTATTAAAAAAACATCGAAGTAAAACCTAAAAAAACTGGGTGATGTGGTTTGAGGCACTTCTAAGTATAAACACGTAACTGACAGATTCTCAATTTAAGGTGCTGACTTTTTCTATGTATTATATTAAAATAAACCATTTTCTCTATTAGTAGCGTAAGTCAAGACTTATTTGGTATATATAAGCTAAAGATATTATAAAACGCAAATAAAATGTAATTTGGACAAAGTTTATATTGACTGAAATATCTAATCTCCCGTAAAAATGAATTAGATAGGTAATTGCTATGTTGTTCCACGACTGATTAAATACAATGGGATTGGTGATTACTTCAGGCTCGCAAGCTTAATTCAAATTGTTTGCACCACCCGTGTAATCAATGATTATTTAAGGTAATTGAAGTATCGGGTTAAATTATACTTTTACGTTACGAAACATTGAAATAGGTAAAAATCACCAACAGGTGTACACACATTTCGTAAACCATCAGATTCAGCTCATGCTTATATTTATCCTGTTAATTCAATTGCAGAAGAATAACGCCATAAGTTACATATCGGATAATTTTCAATTCTGATTTTAGGCCTTGCAAAAACACAACAATCTTTCTGGATTAGAGTGGCAATTAATAAACCAATTGTTCGGCTATTTTTTTATTCACAGGTTGTTTTGGTACTTAATGCTCTTGTAATTAGACAGTTCTACTCAAAGCTAATTGTGTACGGCTTTTTCGTGCACATAAATTTGCGGAGTGTTAACCTTATTTGTTGATGTTCGCTAAGCGTACTATTGCAAAGATAATTTTGTTAGGCACCCGATTAATCAACTCATTTTTTGAGAGACGAGTAGAAACAATTGGGACTATGGTTTCAGTTTGGAGGGTGGTTAAATTGATCGACTATTTAGCGTCCAGTCACTATTTTGTGTCTAACTGACAGTTCCTGCTAAGAATGCTAAATGGCTTACCAAGAACAAAGCTATTTTCTATCGGAATTACCATCACTCAAATTAAGATTCATGCAAGTAGAATTCTTTTCATTATCTGCGGCATTCATTTTGATCGCTTGAGTTAGTCTGGTTTATGTCACGTGGACCGACGAAGGATTTATTTTTAATACTGTTTGGTGCGGAGAACTAATAAATACGCAAGTATGTATAAGTTGTTGCGCACCTAGAAACAAATTAGTTCGTGAATACTGGCGACTCATCAGTAGGAGCCGGTATTACGCCCTTTAACCATTAAATATATTTGGGTGAGGAATGTGGCATAATAGGACGGTACTTTTTTGAATCTCCGCGATTTGCGTTTGCGGATTTTTGCTTTGCACTATCCGATTCGCAAAAATCCGATTGATTCGCATTTCCAAGTACGCATCGAGGTTGTCTTCTTATTGGCTGGGTGCGGATTCCTCCCTCCCTTGCGAAGGCTTCAACATCTTTCATACTAACCACTGGAAATGAGATACGATCTAATCTTCGTTGACTGGCCATTTGCTTCAATCTGCTATTGTGAGAATTGTAATATTTTTGTTGAATTGTATTGACTATATATGTATATGTGGCGAAAGCTGCAAACAGTTAATGTTCGTGTCTGCATAGAAATTGTGCAGCCGACATTTCCAGTCAAGTTCAATGTATGCGAGACTGCTAGAGGTGAGAGTCGCAAATCTAAATTTGATTTCCATATATATTCAATGCGGTTTGATCCTCGATAGTCAGTTTGCCGTCGTACTCTGATGACGATCATGGAAGGTCGAAACGCGTCAGTGCGTTGCGGTTGGTGGTAGTTTTGTTATGTTTTTCAACGACTGGTTAAATACAATGAGATTGGTGTTTACTTCAAGGTCGCAAACTTGATTTAAAGAATTCTTACCACCACCCGCGCAATCAATTATTGTTACATTGTATTGTTTGTTTGATTAGATGCATGATGATATTATAAGTTATACCATATCGAAGCGTTGCCAGTCAACGAAGATTATACGTATCTCATTTCCAGCGGTTAGTATGGACGACGTTGAAGTCTTCGGAAGAAAGGGACAAATCCGCAACCAGTCAAAAAGAAAACAAACTCAATGCGTACTTGAAAATGGGAACCCTATAGGATCTTGGCAAAGCTGATAGTGCAAAGAGACAACCCGCGAACGTAAATCGCGGAGATTCCACATTCAAAACTCGCCCTGCGCAACCATTCAAGAAAGAAGGATGTCTTTGGCTTTATGCAAATTAGGCATTAGAACAAAATTTAAAGAAATGTAAAAATCGTAACTTAAATAAAGTTTGCGTATTTGACATAAAATTAGCAAAAATGACAGAATTTCAGTAAATTTTACACTCTCCCGCGTTTAGAATTTCCATGATCATCATTAAAGCGCGACCGAAATATGACTAACGAGGATCAAGACGTAATGCATACACAAAATTCTTACATTAGAAATTTGCATTTCCATAGCATGTTGAAATACAGTGATCTCAAGCAGAATACTGTATGCACAGTTCCTATTCACTTAGAATAAATATTTTATTACAGCTATCTTCACATTCTTTAAATCAAGTTTGCGAGCTTGAAGTAAACACCAATCCCATTGTATTTAACTAGTCGTCGAACAGCATAAAAAAACTACCGCCAGCCGCAACACACTGATGCGTTTCGACCTTCCATGATCATCATCAGAATACGACGTCAAACTGACTATCGAGGATCAAACCGCATTGAATATATATGGAAATCAAATTTAGTTATGCGGCTCTCACCTCTAGCAGTCTCGCATACATTGAACTTGACTGGAAATGTCGGCTGCACAATTTCTATGCAGTCACGAACATTAACTGTTTGTAGCTTTCGCCACATATACATATATAGGCAACACAATTTAACAATAATTGTTTGCGCGGGTGGTGGTAACAATTCTTTAAATCAAGTTTGCGAGCTTAAGGTAAACACCAATCCCATTGTATTCGATAGTCAGTTTGCCGTCGTACTGTGATGATGATCATGGAAGGTCGAAACGCGTCAGTGCGTTGCGACTGCACCATATAATACATGATTCACATTATTTTTCGAAAAAAACCATTGAAAGTTTTTTTAAGAGAATCAAGTATTTCAGCTTAAATGAGTTCTAACGAATAATGGAAGATTTAAAATCTCCACTGTGTCTAATGTTTTGCTTGGCTAGGGGTTGAAGAGATTGATTATTAATCTGTTTCTAGTTTTTGTCACTTTATGAATCTATTAAATATTATGGCATTAACAATTTTGGCGCTCATGTGACACATGGAATTTTATCATGAGATGATTGTAGATTAACACTATTTGTTATAGATGAATGAAAATCGAAGATATTGCTTTAGAAAATTTATTTTCTCGTCCTTTTAATGGGAAAATTTTAGGCCGGTTTTAATAATTCAAAAGATGGCGAATATTCTAAATTTCCTATTTGTTAAAACAACTATCTATAAAATTCTACGTTCAAATTTTTATTGTACTATAATAAAACTAAATTTGAAAATCTAAGCGCACCCATCCGATATTTCCTTCGTTTTAGTAAGTCATTCATAAACTAAAAATGCTTTAAAATTTAATTGTCTCAGTTTAGTTTTCAGTTTCAATCATGTCGAAAATTTACATGTTGTAGTAAATTTTGATAGCCAAAAGGTTCTCCAATATTTGGATAAATTTAAAATATTATTCCGAAACGCATTTAAATTATTACACAGGCAGACAAATACACACAAACGCAAACACAACTTGCAAATTCGTCATCAGCAGTTTCTGTGTTGACGCCTGAACTTGAATGGACTGTCTGGCTTTCGGGAACATTATGAGCGTCGTGAGAGTATCCCATAGATACTGAAAGCGACACAACGTCAAACATTAAAATTGTACTGCGCGGGGAGCAGTCTGAACGACTGACCAAATCTTTGAATCTACCAATTTGTGTACTTGACTGTATCGACTATTTACATCGACCTAGTTGTTGGAAAATGTATGCATGTTGCTATGTACTATGCTACACGCAAGTGCGTCTGTTCGCCAGTTAAATTTTTGATTTATAAGTGTGCGCAAGTAAGAAAATTAAACATTGCACCTTAAGACTGTGCGCTTTTATGCATGCACACCTAATCAAGAATACCAGGTAAATGACTGTCCATGCCAAATCAGTGAACACTGCTGTTGCTAGCAGGACTCGTAAGTCAAAGAATTGTATTTGATTGATTACTACGAAGTTGTGGTCATGTAGATTGATAGTATGTTTAAAGTAAATTTTTATTAAGTCTGTTGCCCACGAACAACAACTTCAATGAAGAAATTATTGATTGCGCGGAAGGTGATAACTCTAATTTTGTTCAAGTTTGTGAACTTGATTTAAGCGCCAAACTCATTTTATATAATCAGTCGCACGACTTGGCGAGAACACATGCGGTCAGCCCTCCAATTTTCTTCATTGTCCACCGGATTGAATCGTAATCCTTAATTTCGTCAGCTTAACATACTTTCAGTTCTTTAAAACTCACTTCCGAGTCTATATCTATTAGAAATTGAAATCAATACTGACTGCTATCCAAGATATATATGTTTGCATTCTGATTAGTTATTATTATGAATGTTTATACACACTGTTGCTTTACTAAAAAGTAATTTTTTGCCAACGATTCATTGCACTGGTGTAAATAATTATTTTAAAATGTTTATGAAATCTTACTAGGTACCAATCTTATTTCTATGAAAATTATGATGATTATGGAAGGCTGAAGCTCATCAGTACCTGTAACTGATGGTAGTTTTGCTAAATAAAATGGTATTGATGTTAACTTCAAGCTGATAAACTTGATTTTAAGATTTATTTAACGCCGCTCACGCAATTATTGATTGTTTAATTTTATTACCTACATATATATGGCGAAGGCTGCAAAAAGTTAATGTTCGTAACTGCATAAAAATTGGACAACCAGCATTTACAGTTAAAGACAATGTATCCGAAATATTCAGTGCTAATGGGTATCCTCTAAAGTTAATTGAAGCAACTATAATGAGCGTTATAAGTAAATTTAATCATGACTGGATGTACGTGAAGTCAAATAAATTAAAAGATGACCGGAGGGTAATGGTTATACCTGACTCTAAACTAAGTAGGAAAATAAAAATGGTAGCATCAAAATACAATATACGTACTATTTTAAAACAGACCCTTACACTAGGTATTATACTTCCCAACCAAAAGGAAAAAATAGAACCGCTAGACACATCAGGAGTATATGAAATTCCATGTAACGACTGTAACTTGATGTATGTGGGTGAAACCATGCGCTCAATTAAGGTTAGAAGAGGGGAACATAAAACCGCATGCAAGTATGCCCATGTTAATAGATCAGATCTTGCACGCCATACAGTAGAGACAGGACACACAATTAATTGGGATGGGTGCAGACGTATATCAATTTGTAGCCGTAGCAGATCGACTAGACTGATTAGAGAATCCATCGAAATTAAATCGAGAAATGACATAATGAATGAAACAGCCGTAGAAAAATCACTAGGTCCTATTTGGAATACAGTACTAAATAATGGTAGAAAACGAAGTTTGCACGAATCAGAATCAGAATCAGAAACTCGCTCATGTAAAAGAATAAGAACACTGGACTGATATTAACTTACAGAGATGGAGATTGATTAATTAAATATCGCCTAATTTATTTTGATTATCTTATTATTTCATCCTTGATTACTTGTTATCTTATTTTATCTGTTATCTTACGATCTGTTGTTAGTGTAGCGCCTTTAACATACATTTATCTATACATGATGGCAAGGTTTATTTTTATTTTATTTTCTTTGCACTATTACTAGTATCTTCTATATCAGGCAATTTTTAATTTCTTTTACATACCGTTTAATTTATTTTTCTATCCTATTGAAACAATTTATCGGTTTCTAATTTAATTTTGCTACCTATTAATTATTTACTCTATTAATAGTGTCATTCCCCCTCCTCACCGAAATGCCACTCGTAATTACTTCATTTAGAAAAGTAAGTGTAAAATAGGTCTGACGTGTGCAGTTAGGAAATGACAGTTATCAATTTAGTTTTACTTGTATGACCATTGCACGTGCCTGTAATTACATGTAACAGATTAGCTCTCAGTTTCAAGTAAGCGCTCACGCACATACACACAAACACGCTTATCCAGTGAATAGTCAGATGTTGCCAAATCGCTGTAATTTCACTGGGATGAGTGTACACTTGCATTAACTGATTACTCCTCAAATCAAAACAAACGAGAACACATACACACAGGCATGACGTACGCTTATCTAGTGAGTTGTCATTAATTGTCATTATATCACTGTAACCTCATTGCGAAGAGTGTATACATGTAGACACATACACAAACCAATTTAACATACACTTTCCTAACATTTTTATAAAAAAACGTTATGCTTAAGAGATCTAAAAACAAGTATAAATGAGGCGGTTTAAATTAATATTTCCACTTGACATATTGATTGTCAACTAAGTGTGTGATGTGTTTGGCATTGAAAATGACCTCCGTATTTGGAAGTCGAAATATCTGCAAAAATCATGATGACAGTGGATTCAAATATTTCGGTACGCAATCCGAAAATCAGGTAAATTGTTTATTTCCTGTCGCGCAACATGTTTCTTTTAATGTATGCGAGATTACTATGGGTGAGAGCCGCATATCTTATTTTGCTTTCCATACACATGCATTGCGGTTTGATCCTCGTTGATCTGTTTGCCGTCGTATTCTGATGATTATCATGGAAGGTCGAAACACTTTAGTACGTGCGACTGGCTGTAGTTATGCTGTCGTTCGACAACTGATTAAATACAATGGAATTGGTGTTTACTTCAAGCTCGCAAACTTCATATAATTAATTATGTTAATTGTTATTATTTTTGCTATTGAATAGAACATCGAATGAGTGTAATTTATAATTCTTGAACTCTAATTTATTATTCGGCATCATTAAACATGAATTTGAAAAAAAATTAATTTGGCGAAAGTTGAAAAACAATTATGATCGTAACTGCATATCAAACATTCCATCAATTTAGAAGACACGTTCAATGTATTTTACATTTAACCAATACTTCATTGTGTGGATGGTGACAACAATTCTGTAAACTGAGTTTGCAAGGTGGAGATAAAGCACCAATCTCTTTGTACCTAAGCAGTCACACAATATAACAAAACCACCTTCGTCCCACGTACTGATTCGGTTCAAACTTCTCTGATCATTATAAAAGGACGCTGGAAAATTTGATTACGAGAATCAAACCACAATTCATAAGATATGCAGCTCTAAATTTTAACAGGCTCACGTACATTGTACTTGACTGGAAATCTTAGCTGCACAATTACTACTCTGAAAAATAGCGGAGGAATAGGAAAGTATGTTAATTGGGTCACCTTATAACACATAAAATAGGTCAAGCAAGGCTGAAGACAAGGCAACATCATCAATATACTATTTGTGAGGTTTATTCTGTATTACTTCATAGTATGACCTTACTTCACAATTAGCACTGCCGATCAAAGAAAAGACAATTAACATGTGAATAGATCTACACTGATGCGGTGTTTTCTTCCAATGAAAATTTTGATCATGTGGTCCCCTACCATGAAGCACTGTTTTCGTTTAATAAAGTAGTTTTTGCTAAGTCGAACATCTGTCCCGCTTAATTCTTTTGCCAATCGGGCGCTGATCGTAGAATATATGTCCTACTTGTAAAAATAATTTTTGGTTAACGTAAAATATTTCCAACTTGGCACAATTTATATAGCATTAGTTGTCTGTCTACCAAGAAGCACATATTGATGGATACAAAAGTACGTACACGGGCGTCAGTATTTCTTACTCGATTTTGCTGATCTACATCGATTACATATCTCATAAAGCGATGTTTGGTAGCATGTAAGCGTCAGGAGACGTCAACACAAGAAGTCAAAGTTTGACAGGCTCATAACGACACTTCACTCGTAGATGTGTGAATACAAATTGAGATTCTATCATAGCTTCAATGATTCTCATACTCGCAACATGACTCATATTGTTAGAGTTATTAATGCAGATACCAGCATAATTGAACATTTAACTACTTTCAAACATTCACCATATGGCCGTAGAACTAAAGTTTAAGACGGATTACCTTTCGGTATTATCTTACAATTAGAGGATGCGAATTTAACAACAAAAAAAATTCAGAATGACGTTTGCCAGTTTGTACAAGATGCTCAGGCCAGATTATCGTTTGTCGAGTAATAGAATTATGAATAAATTATTAAATGAGCCAGTGCATGCAACTACTAGTGTTTTACAGTGCTATACTAGATTTTAAAATAAAATAGCTTTTTTAACTATAAAAATTCTAATTTTCTCTTTCAAGTTAACAAAATAGGCATAGAAATCAAACATCATTTTAAGATGACTAAAATTATATGTAAATTAAATAATAATAATAATAATAATAATAATAATAATAATAATAATAATTAGAATAATAAGAATAACATTATTAATACTACTACTAATAATAATAATGATAATAAAAAAAATAATAATAATGATAATAAAACTAATAATAATAGTAATAGAAATAATAATAATAATGAAGATTATTTTGTTGTTGTTGATGATGATGATGATGATGATGATGATGATGATTTTCATGATGATATTAATGATGATTATGATAAAGATGATGATGTTGTTGCTTCTGATGATGATGGAAACCACGATGTTGATGATGATGATACTGTTAATAATAATATTAATTATAAACTTTATAGGTTATTGTGTGCCAGTCCTACGAATGTGTATTTTAGCTCCTATTTGTGAGTTGACAGCAAACACGATACGCATGTGTACATGGGATTATTGTGTTCCTTCCTGCTGTTAATAGGTTCGCAGTACCTATTCATTGGTCTGATACTTGGTTATTTTTAGGAAATTGAAGGAAATATCATATATGTACTGCGTAAGTATGCCTTCGTGTTAAAAAATGCCTGTGTCTACTTTGTTTGTGAAAGTGACCATATGGCACAGGCATGGATGTTAAGCTGGCTAAAATTTCCCCTTTAAGTGAGTTTGTTTGCCTAAACTATTAAAAAATTTGTTTGTTTAGCCAAAGTTTGTTTTAATCGTGTGTGTTCAAAACAGCGAAACATTTGTGGATGGGAAATTTATTACAGCCTAAACTCGACTGAAATAAAAATCTTAAAGAATAATTATTTTGGTATTCACGGATTGTACCTCCGAGCTAGCAGACAATAAGGTATTACTGCAAATGCTTGGGACTGCAATTAACCAGGATTCTGATCCCTGACAACCTTAAAGATTATCAAAACAAAGAGGGCATTCTCCCTGCTATGTTGCGGGAAAGTTTCCAATTTCTGCGCCAGCTTCAACGTTTCGTTATAGCGAAAGGCAAAGCATTCGTAATCGTATTAAGAGAATGGACTTCTCTACTTCATCAGTTGTATTATTTTGTTCCTCTCACTTTCGAACACTCACACACATAAACGCACGTTTTTATGCCAAAATTTATATATATATATATATATATACACATATATATATATATATATATGTATATATATTGTCTGAATAAACCTATAATTGCTGAAGGTAGCAAATGAAATTCATCAAATAGGTTGGCTTCGTCTCCATTTGAAAGTCTTCAGGTACTTGTAAAAATTATGCGCGACCAAATCTCGAGAGGTTATTTATTACCCTGATTGTACCTAATTTGTGCAGACTACTATCCAGTCAGGTAGATTGTTTTTGAATCTGCTATGGTTAATATCAATTTCATCTTTTCAAATCTTTATATTAATTGTGGCTAGATTATCGAAAGAAAATTTTCCGCCGTGTTCTGATGTAAGATCGAGCATTCAACTGAGTAGCATTTTACTACGTGGTGCGACTGATGATAGATGGCGTTTGTGTTTAGTTCAAGTCAGCAAATTGGATTTCAAACGCCAAGTACAGGTTCCATAATACAAATATATGCAATATACCTCGGTTTATCGATGATATTAACGACGGTAGCAAAAGCAATGACTGGGCCTGTTTTTTGTTGAATCTCCGCGATTTACGCTTGCGTGTTGTCGATTTGCACTATCAGTTCGGCAAAGATCCTATTGATCCCCATTTCCCAGTACGCATCGATTTCGTCTTCTTATTGGCCGGATGCGGATTCGTCTCTTTCTTCCGAAAGCTTCAACATCCTTCATGCTAACCACTGCAAATTAGGTACGATCTAATTTTCTTTTCCCCATTAGTTGGTATGAACGATGAGGAAGCCTTCAGAAAAAAGGGAAGAGTCCGCACCCTGTCAATAAGAAGACAAACTCGATGCGTACTTTGAAATAGGGAACAATCGTACCATTAAGAAAGGGATAGTGCAAATTGCGGAAATTCAACTTTCAATCTCGCTTTGCACCAGCATTCGAACGATACGTGCGCATTTTAATTATAGAAATGTAAATGAAAAGAGTAATATGCTTTCATTCATACTCATTGGTTCATTACATAACCTATACTGACGTTTCACCAGACAAACGTCTCCAAGTGACAGGATGACTGTTTAATTATGAGAGATTGGGAGTGGCAAGTTATAAATTCAGGTATTAAGAGATTCGATACAAGTTCCACCTGCAAGAAAGGCTAACCAAATTACCATAAGTTGGTATATGTTAGTTAAACTTCCGTGTGGTATGCGGCAAGACTGACGCAGCAGATAGTTTCGCAGACTTTGAAGCAAATATGCCTCCGTACGAATTCCGCCCGCAGAAAATTGTGGACTGTACTTGACGAGTCTCAAATATGGCGGACACCGATCTACCGGATGAATTGCCTTTGCTATCTGATGCAATATACACTTTTAGCTGTAGCTACTTGAAGGGAAATTGCGAAATAAATGGTTCATGTACCTAATAAAGTTTCTTTATTTCTTAACACATTGGAAGAGTATCTTGAGTTAGCACATTTCCGACGTACAGGTGCTATCTCGTGTTATTCACAAATTTAGGGTTCGAGCATTTATTTATAAGAATAAGTACGACCTCACTCCTATGCATTAACAAACGTTTTGCACTTCAGATTAAATGTGGCAGATCTGAATTTTTACTATTGTCACCATAAGCATTAAAATATTGATCGGAATCGGTAAGCTGACAACCAATAATTAATTTAACTTGGAATAACAAGAAAGCGTACTATACTTATAAATAAAATATATAGAAATTGATTGAGAATAGAATAAGAACAGGAGCAAACCATTGGTTAATTCACAATAGACTATATACTTCAGGTTTGTGGACTTGATTTTAATATTAATCTCATTTTGTTGAACCGCTTGAACACCATAAAACAACTACCGTTAGTTACAAGCTCTGAGGCGTTTCAAACTATTATGGTTATCTTTTATTGAAATCACGTTTGCGAGCCTGGTATAAACACCAATCCAATTGAAGTTAACCAGTCGTACAGCGAAACAGACGTTACCATCAATCACACGCGCTGACGCGTTTTGACCTTCCGTGATCACAATCAGAGAACGATGAAAAGCGGACTAAAGAGAATCAAACCGCACTGCATATTTAGGGGAAGAAAAATTAGATGTATTAGGCTGGACTGGAATTGTCGACTGCAATCTATCTATGCAGTCACTAACATTAACGTTTTGCAGTTTTCGATGATCAGCTTGCCATCGTGCTCTGATAATGATCATGGTAGGTCGAAGCGCGTTAGCACGTGTGACTGTTGGTAGTTTTGCCATGTTGTGCAACTGGTTAGATACACCGGGATTGGTAGATACACGAGTAGGCCTGCAGGTACAGATTAAGAATATATATGCAACTTGAAATGTCAAATAGCGTCAGTACGTGAGATTGACAATTGTCTGACATATGCGACTGGTTAAATAAGTCGGGATTGGTGTTACCTTGAGCGCGCAAACTGGATATTAAGTGACTTTTATACCGTCCGTTCAATAAATGCTTCTGTCATTTTATAACTTATGTACGTGAGTCGAATGTTGTGAAAATATCATGTTCGTTATTGCAAAGATATTGAACAGTCAACCTTTTCAATTTAAGTTTAATGTATGTGAGATTACCAAAAGTGAAAGCTGCTTATTTAATTCTCCATATCTTACGTATGAATTGCGGTTTGCTTCTCGATAATCAGTTGGTCGTTACGATGACCATGGAAGGTCAAAATGCGTCAGTGTGCTTGACTGAAGGTACCTTACTTGTTATGTGTCTGGTTAATTACCATAGGATGGATGCTTATCTGGAGATTGCAAAATATATTTAAGGTAAACCTTGTAACATTTTGCATCATATTTGACCAAGAGGATCTGATAAAACCAGCTGGCAAAGATTACCCACATTATTTCATCGATTGCATAATGGGATGGAGGACTGTTACCCGGTTTAACAGTTGATTAAGCTTGCGAGCTTGAAGTAAACACCAATCAAATTGTATTTAACCCGTCGTCGACAACATAACAAAACTACCGCCAGCCGCAACGCACTGACGCGTTTTGACCTTCAATGATCATCATCAGAGTACGACGGCAAACTGACTATCGAGGTTCAAACCGCATTGAATATATTTGAAACTAAAATATAGACATGCGGCTCTCGCCTCTAGCAGTCTCGCATAAATTGTACTACCACTAGAGGTGAGAGCCGCATATCAAATTTTGTTTTCCATATATATGTAATGCGGTTTGATCCTCGCTAGTCAGTTTGCCATCGTACTCTGTTGATGTTCATGGAAGGTCGAAACGCGTCAGTGCGTGCGATTGGCGGTAGTTTTGTTATTCTGTTCGATGACTGGTTAAATACAATTGGAGTGGTGTTTACTTCAAGCTCGCAAACTTGATTTAAAGAATTGTTACCACCAACCGCGCAATTAATTATTGTTTAATTGTACTGTAGATTAGTCGGTAATAACAAAATACATACGTTAACAGAAGCAAGTATTTTGTTCATGCTTACATTGATATATACTTCTGGTTGAATACGGAGTAGCTGTTTACTTTGTACGATATTCGTAGTATTTTATTTCAATGTTCAATTATTTAAATCAAGTTTTCAAACTTCCGATAAATAACAATGTAATGCTACCTGATCTACGTTTATTCAAAATATTTCGGCTACCGTTGTCGGTCGCCTTCTTCCGAAGACCCATCGTCTCAAGCTTTACAAAACAAGGGAAGGCTTTTTGAATCTCGAGATGATTAGTAAACTGAGGACGGCGACCGGCAAAAATAGCCGAAATATTTTAAATAAACAAATTAACTGGAATCCGTACTCTGTTAGTCAGGTAATTTTGTTTAATCCAGTTTAGCCATTTTTCATTGTTCTAAGCACCAATTTAATGCACACCAGTAAAAATCTAGTTAGTCGCGCTTACTGGCAAGTTTTGAACTTCCCCAGTCATCACCAGAGCCCATCGACAATCTGATTAGCGAGGAGCAAACCCCAATTCATACATGAGCCAAGCAAGCTAATATAGGCATCTCTCACCCCCAGGAAGTCATGCGTACATTGTACTTGACTTGGAAACTTGACTGTGTAATCAGTATATACAACAGTGTATCTTGTACACCTTTGGCCAGAATTTCAACAAAGGTTGCTTGTGATTAAATAAAAACTTTGCAGCCAATAATAGCAGTGACAAACAAATTCTACGGCACCGATAGAGGCGAGATTTCCATATCGTATTTTCCATATTTCATGAATTGCGATTTGATCCTCGTTAGTCAATTTTCAGTCATGCCCTGATGATAACCATGCGCGGTCGAAACGCGCTATGTGTGCGTCTGATGGTGGAATTTCGAAGTTCTGTGATTGCTTAAATAAATTTGGTTTGGTGTTTTTAATTTTGGTTTACGAGCTTGATTCGAAAAATTTTCATCCCCATTTTCGAGACCTATGTTTGTTTCATTTTCACAGTGAGCTTAGCCTGTATTAGACGCCAAATTTAGCTGACGCCAAAATGGCTTTCCAACTGGTGGTACCAACTGCTCGGACTCTCAAAGTTTATCTACAAAATTTCGTGTTTTGCGCTTAATTTTTTTGTAAGCAAGGACGTTGGTGTTGTATGTGTGCTTAATCACAAATAATGTATTCATGCATTGATTTCATTATGCTAATCTGTTCTAAGTAGGTCTGTTCCTGTTATCGTTTCAAGTCAATAAATGACATAATTTGACTTTTGGCTACGCTTTCTTTATTACCACTCTATTTGTTTTTACGATAAGATAATTTGTCTACTGTTGCCTTGATAGGGCTTTGTTTTAGGTCATTTTTAGTCTGATTGCCTGGAACTTCACAGAATTAAGAATGTAGCTATGTCTAAATTCAATGAACGTTTATGGGTTATTTTTAGTTTAGTAACAGTCTTTGAGTTCGAGGATTTTCTGCAAACACCTCGTTAGAGTTTTGTTTCTTTCCTTCAGACGCGTATATAAAAAAAATCAATAACCTTTGCATAATCTATTCTTTAAATCAATTTTGCGAACTTGAAGTAAACACCAATCCCATTGTATTTAACCACCACCCGCGCAATCAATTATTGTTTAATTGCATAATCCAGTTATATGCCATCTGGGGAACGTTTGGGAATGATTGACATACATATTGAATGAGTTTTGCCTTCTTATTCACATTATTGATATTATTCACTCGCTTTTGAATGTATCGTGACAATATTTTCACGAACCCCTTTGTTTATAGATACATTTCTATTCATATTAAAAAGGCAAAAATATATAGTATACTGAAAAATTTGCAAAATAGGTGCTTGCAAGACTAATAGAGTTGAGAGCCGCATATCTAATTTTGCTTTCCATATATATGCACTGCTGTTTAATCCTCGCTAGTCAGTTTGCCGTCGTACTCTGATGATGATCATGGAAGGTCGAAACGTGTCAGTGCGTGCGACTGCCGGTAGTTTTGCTATGTTGTTCAACGACTGGTTAAATACAATTGGACCGGTGTTTACTTGAAGCTCGTAAACGTTATATAAAGAAATGGTTTTCAGTGTTTGCCTATCCCATATTCAGTGTTATTTATTCTATTTAAAAAAAACATGCAATGATTACTCTCTCTCTCTCTCTCTCTTTCTCTTTCTTTCTCTCCAGCATTTTGCTTTTTACCATATGCATGCATGAAAGATGAGTGCAAAATATGGTATACTGATTCACAATCTTGCTTCCTGCTTATGCATTTGGTAACAAGTTTCGCTGACTTGAGAAAATCATCAATCGCATTTTTATCTTGTAGATAAAAAATATAGTACAATTCAAACCTCATATTACATGGATCAGAATGCAGTTAATACAATAGGTTATAGCTGAAATGCGGCTCTCCTTACCCAGTAATTTTACATCTATTGCACACGACTTGAATATCGTCACCAGTATTTATATGTGTTCATGCTCTATTCATTAATTGCTAAAGTGGCTATACCATACAAACTTTGGTGGGGACGACTTGATGTGGCCTTGGGAAAGACTATATTAAAGCAGCACATAAGATGCTTTGTTACGCATGCATCTGTAATATTGCATCACCAAACAGTTTGGCATTACTTGAACAAATATATATTGGGTTTGGAGAGTAGCACTAGCACCTACTGATTGGTAACTGATTAAAAAATCATTTATTGCGCGTGTGGTGATAAAATTATTTAAATCAATTTTGCGAGCTTGAAATATACACCAATCATATTGAACTTTACTAGTTACACAACCTAGAAAAACTATCGTCAGTCACGGTAAATTTGCTATGTAAAGTAATTGCTAAAATAATTTAGGATTGGTTTTCATTTCAAACTCGCAAACTTGATTAAATAATTAGTAACTAATTACTTTTAGACGTATTCGTCAGAGTGGTTGTCTCTTACGGTATTGTTTCTATACGAATTATGTTGGTAGGTTTGACATGCCTAATATGTAATTATACAGTTTAAAACATTTTAGCTTCTCTTTTATTATGAATTTCGAATAGTTCTATTTACGATTTAAATTCAATGTCATGCCCAAACGAAACTAGGAGGAATTATGCAACTAGATACTTTTAGTTGCGGCGAATTTAAATATATGTGATTGTGTATTATTAGGGACAGAAGGATAAACTAGAGTGTGAACAGAAGGTATACTCCCATGTGAATATTCGTTTCGGGCTTACCATCGACTCATCATTAGTAGCCGATATTATGCCCTATATCCACAATATATTTGGGTGAGAAATGTGGGGCAATTTGACGCTTCAAATTTGTGCAATTGATTATTTGTATTCTAAACCATTGAACTGAACAAGATATTTCGATGTTTGCTTATAAACCTAATAAAAGACACAATACAGATCAATATTACTATAAACTATATTGAAAGTATTTAAGATACCATATCACATTTTGAGAAAAATTATTTGCTTCTTTAAATTACATTTATACCAACTGTTACTTATTAATATTTAAGTGTGTTAGCTTTCTTAGCTTTCATTTTAGTATGTTGGAGTTTGTAGACCTTAAAACCTTCACTTATTACGCGTATACAGTGACATGACGTCTAATGGCAGGATTTTGATTATGGATATTTTGTCAATTTAAACTATACATTGCATCAGGCAGCAAAGGCAATATATGCAATATAAAATAACAATTACTTTAATCAAGGTTGCGATCTTGATATAAACACTTATCCCATTATGTAAATACATTTGTCAAGATAAACTAAATATTGTATAGTGTAGAAAAAGCAATCCATCCGGTAGGCCGGTTTCGTGATTATTGGGAACTCATCACGTACTGTCCAAAATTTGCCACGAACTGGGCCCCAACCTGGGCACGACTGCGTCAGAATCTGGTGTTTTAACCACTGAGCTCCCCTGCCGCACACTACATAAAATTTTCATTTATACACAAACTAATGTATCTTGGTTAGCCTTTCCTTTAGGTGGAGTCTAGATGGCATCCTTTAGAACTAAAGTTACAACTAACCAGCTTCAATCTGTCATTATTGAGCAGATATCATGCTAAATGGATAAGTGATATTGAAATGAACATTTAGATAATTAAATTAAAATTGGTTGCGCGCGTGGTGATAACAATTACTTTTATCAAGTTAGCGATTTTGATATAAACACCTGACCCATTATGTACAAACATATGTCATTATAAACCAAGTCTTCTATGGTGTAGAATAGGCTTTTCCTCAAGTAGACCGATTTCTTCCTTATTTGGAACACATTAAATACTCTCACGGGACACGAACCCAGAAAAAATTGCTCCATTGTCTGCTATTCTATCACCACGGCACCCTTGCCGTTTCCTACACGAAATTTGAAATCGTGTACCAACTTATGGTTTTTGATTACCTTTTTTAAGGTAGAATATATTTAGAATTGAAGTTCTAACCAGTCTTCTGTCATCATACAACAGAATGACTATATATATATATATATATATATATATATATATATATATATATATATATATATATATATATATATATGTAAAGGAAGCGGCTAGAATATTTAACAAACTGAAAACAGCTGTTGTTCACAATTATCATCAATCAAATGATATTAGTTTTAAAACAAATCTATCAGATATGAGCTCCACCTAATGGAAAAATTGACTAACAAGTTACATTAGTTAGTATATAACTGAAAATTGTGTGTAGTGTAGTGTGCAGCAGGATAGCTCAGTGGTTAGAGCACCAGATTCCGAAGCAGACGTGCCCAGGTTCGTATCCTGTCCGCGGCAAATTCTGGCCAGTACTTGATGAGTTCCCAATAAGGACGAAACCGGTCTGGATGAATTGCCTTTTCTACACTATACAATTCTTAGTTAATACTGACATATGTAAGTAATTAATGGGTCAGGTGTTTATATCAAGACCGCAACCTTGATTATAATAAATCTATCAGATATTATTTGAATGAGGATTTAGAATTCAATCAACATGTTCTCTCAGAAAGTAAGTTAACAATAATTGTTTTAAATTGCGACCGTTTGTCAGGAGGAATAATTTTACTCCGAGATATTTAAAAAATGCACACTATCTGTATCTAACTGGTCTGATTGCGCATCTAAAAGAATGTAATCCAGGCAGTTTACCAACCATAGTTTAAATTGATCTTATTTTTATAATTCTGATTAATCCAAAAAAATGAATTATGATCCGAAATTTCAACTGGATTTCCCGATTTTATGTCGAATGCTTAAATAATTTACTATTTTAAATAAATACCGTGAAGTTATATCCTAACCTGAGCGACGCGGTTGATAAATCTAGAGTCACGGCAGTAATTTTTATTGATAAAGTTAGTTATAAGCATAGTTGAAGCTGATTAAACAAAATTTAGCCCCTGCTTTATTCATTGTTCATATTTTGAGGTTTTGACTGCAGTCGGTGCTCGAAAATTAGTATCGAAATCTTTTGAATAGATATGCAGGACAATAAGCACGGAATTGTGAAACAGCCGATTACACAGATATCTCTGTACAAGTCGAGTTTTATTTTATTTCTAATTTGACATAACATTCAAATTTGATGAAAGAGAGTTTACAAAAATTCTTCTTTAACCGAAAACAGTCTACACATATTTAAGTGCAGTATTTCATAGGTGGAGATAGGGCATTCAAGGAAATTTACTCATTCCAACGCCCACTTGCCCTTATATTTGTCTCCTCTGCTTGTCTGTGAGCTCTTTCCATGGTTTGATATGAATGGTTATATAAGAAACTAAGTCTAATGCCGGTTTGTGAAATTAGCAACGACAAATCCTAAATCAGTAATAATAATCTATCACCCGAATTTGAATTGCATAGTATATTTTATTCTTTAAATGTCCTTCTTGGAAATTATTTATAAAAAAAATTCGTCGTTGGTTAATTTAAGCCAAAGTTTTTTGGTCTATATTTTCCGATAGCCAGACATTCGCAAGCACCACATGAAATCTATTTTTAGAAATAATTATCCATTATTCATTTTGTCATTTATTAATTCGTTATTAAATTACTAGATTAAAAGGGCTTCTAGGCGAAGGCTAAATTTATCAAATAATGCAGATTTCATTCTAACTCTTAATCTATCATTCCAAATTAATATCTAATATTTCATAATTCAATTTTTAATCCTCCGCTATTAAAAAGTTTGTTTTTCATAAATCATTTGTAAAATTGGATGAAAGGTGAGTTTTCATTTATAAAATTTTAAATAATTTAAATTTATGTACATTTTATAAGTGTAAAGAATAAATGCGTTCAATGCGGAATCCCTGAGACCCTAGATTTGCTAATTTTAAACGAGGTATTGGCAAATCTTTGGCTCATGGATGCGCAATCACGCCGATCGTCACTGTAGTAACTTTTTAAAAATTCTTTAAATTACCTTACACTTCATTTCCAGGTTTGAAACTATACTCTGTCGCAAACGGCAAATTCAGTCTTAGACGCTTCAGTAAAAAGAAACTCTCGACGAAAATCAAGATGAAGCATACTTTTTACAATGAAGTCAAAATAAGCTGTCATTGATTTAATGTAAATATTCGAGGGATTGATATTTACAAAACTATTTATATAATATGGTGTATTTTAATTTACAAGTTTATAATGTAATTTATAATTAAATGTTTTTTTGTACAATTTAGTTCAATACTTGCTTGTATACTTTAGTGGTCATTCATTTTTGTGCATCTGTGATAAAATCCAAGAATTCCATTGTGTACTAAAGCAAGCATTTTTATAGTAATAAGCTATTTTCAACACAGACAAAAGAGTCATTTTATATCTGACAGATCTGGTACTTCATATAGTTTAAAAAGTAAACCAAAAGAAATAAGGTTTGATTTCATGTATACATTATATAAAAATAAATAAAAGTCATAATACTTACACTTTGCCAAAAGACTCACCAGATTGTTAAAATCAATTTTGTGAGTTTGAGATAACAGAGCATTTAAAAGCTACTGTCAGTCACATGTTTAAATAAACCCGTTTATTGCAATTAAGGTTTGACGCCATGCTTGCGTGTGAAAATAAAGAAAATCTGCTTAGGTTATTTGTCTTCATTAAATAACTGCAATCGCGGCCACGTAGTTTTCGTTGAATTGATAGTGGTCTTACAAGGTAAACTTGCAGCTTAAATGGAAATTGTCGATACCCCGCTAAAAGTGTTGCCAATAATTAAATTTCGAGGAGTATTTTTAGAAAATATGTACAAAATTACTGGGAAATTTAAACTTGAACTGCCTTAGTTCGTAATTCTTGCAACAAATCAAACAACTTAGGGTTAATCGTGTAGAAATTTCAACACATAATATCAAGATTAAACGATTTGCAACGGAGCGAATTGTTTTAAATTTTGCTGCACATTTTGCTTATATAGTTCTTATTTACAAGCTATAAATGAGTCCTTTTTACTTAATGGATAATAAAAGATATATTTTTATATTCTTGGTTGAAACTGAATTATATTGGCTTACATCGTAACAAGCTAATTCGTATATAACCAGGATGTATACGGAATTCGGTATCAGCAATACGTTAAACCCAATTGACGCACTAATTTCATGTTTACTGGCAACACTTTAACGCCTTATGCACCTTAACCCCCCGCCCCCAACGTGACTTTCCCAACTGTATGGTAGTGTGGTTAGATTGTAATGCTAACCAATTTTGATGAATGCCATTCCTGGTAATAGCCTATCTTCTTGCAAACTTACTGTTAGAGAGGATACACGTGAAGAGCTGCATAGTAAAACACCTCAGAACAGTGCATCAGGAGAGATGTGTTAAGAAGCCTCCAGCTCGCCGAACAGAGACTGTTGTTTGCAAATATTAGGAGCTATCAAATCAAAGTCAAGTTGTTTATATGTGCGTCTACTTTGGTGTTCTCATGTGCGCTCTCCCAGTAAGTTTAAATTGATCTATGCTACCAGTGCTCAGCCTTACCAGTATTGCGAAAGGACAGCATTTCGATGGCATTAACCTAATCGTAAGGCACAACAAGCATATAACCATGTCACTGCAAGCCATTTATTATTACGCCAATTTCTCGAGCTTAATTATTGTATAAGCACTAAATGTTATCTGAAAATAGTTCTGGCTTTAGAATTACATGATTTGAAGCTCAATTAGGAGTTTCAAATATGGCCAGAGCCTTTCTGTCTATTCATGATTAACTACAAAGTCTATCACATTAATCTTCAAGAGCCTTTGACAATCTAAATCGGGCTTCTGACCTGCACGCGGAACAACTGTCCTCGCTAACAAGACGTCGGCCAATTATGGTCGCAGGTGATGCTTGTCGGTCTCATGTGGCAAACCAATTCGTAGAATGAAAACTCTGAATCGGAACCCTCCCTCTTCACAAACAATGAAAGTTCAAACTAGGTAAAAGTTTACGCCAATTGCATGTTCATTTTTTTGCTTCACAAGGTGCTTCTCAAAGACCAAACTTTGTTCTTAAATATTTCAGCACTAATTATTGATTTCGTTTCTCAAACCACAGTTTATTGCACCACAAAGGAATACTACTAGTTGTGCAGACATTTCTTGGTAATGCTGTTCTATGGCCCAAGCATTAACATAAATATAATATTTAAGCAACAATGGAAAAATGAGGATTATCCTTATTTTAGCTTGTCAAATTAACAACAGAATAAAATCAAGGTTTAGACCAAATTTAAATAGATCGTAAACAGCTTTTTAAATTTAATGATAATAAATCTCCTTCAATCGCATGTGCAGTTAATTTACTACACCAGCAAATATATTTAAAGTGTCCACGTCTTCTTTCGTGGGTAAGAGATTTGCACTATTAGTGTTGCGAAGATTCGATTCACACCAATTTACAAGTACGCATCGAATTCGCCTTCGTTGCGGCTGGGTGTTGATTTCCGATGGTTAGCTTAAATGATCTCATGCACATTCGTTTCGTGCTTACTGGCGACTCATCAGTAGGAGCCGGTATTACGCCCTTTAACCACTATATATTTGGTCGAAGAATGTGGAATAATAGGACGGTACAATCTCCTAGACGAATGTGTAAACCTGTAATAGTGAAGCTAACATAATCTGAAGTCAACGACAATACGACTTCAATGCTAACTCACACTATATAATATATATACCGAGTCTGTAAAGGATACTAACACTATGGCTATTGTGTTAGTAACTGATACCAACTTATTGTACCGAAAAGTACACGGATACTAACACTATGGTTTCTGAGTCGGTACATGATACCAACCTGATGGATATCAATTTATGCTAAAGTTCACCCAAATTGAGAATTACAACAATTTCTGAACACCTGTTACTCCAGTAAATCCATACACTCTGGCCTTGATCGATATCAGTTATCACATTTCGCGGTAAGCATGACATCATTCAATTCAATATATAACAGTTAAATACTGTTTGTTGCGAAGAACTAATATATATGCAAGTATGTATTAGGTGTTGCGAACCCAGTAACAAATTAGTTCAGTTGTGACCAGAAGGATAAACCAAAGGCAGCATGAACGGAAAGTATAATCTCATGCACATTCGTTTCGTGCTTACTGGCGACTCATCAGTAGGAGCCGGTATTACGCCCTTTAACCACTATATATTTGGTCGAAGAATGTGGAATAATAGGACGGTACACTCTTCGACGAAATATATAGTGGTTACAAACGTAACAAGGCTCCTACCTGATGAGTCGCCAGTAACACAAAACAATGTGCATGAAATTATACTTTCCGTTCAGCCTTACCTTCTGGTCACAACTGAACTAATTTGTTACTAGGTTCGCAACACCTAATACATACTTGCATATATATTAGTTCTTCGCAAAAAACAGTATTTAGCCTAAATGATGTTTAAGCCTTCGCAGGTTTGGGGACGAATCAGCACCCAGTCACCACAAAGACGATCTCAACGCGTTAATGGAAATGGGGATCATTCGGATTTGCCAAACTGATAGTGAAAATCTACTACCAGCGAAAGAAAACCATGGATACGCTAAATGTGATGAACACACTGTTCAAAACTGTAAAAACAACATTCAGTAAATATACTATTCTTTGGGCCCTTATCATGCGTAAATATAAAGCAAAATTTTTTCAGATAGAAGTACTGTTAATAAAATTTTAAAATCCTTTGCAAATTGAAATGGCAATATGAATTTTATTAAAGCTCGCATTTCCAAAATAGTTAATAAAATTTTACAATCGATTTTTGTAGCATTATTGACTTTCTTTCTACATTTCTGCTTCTTAACTATGAAATTATAAAGAGAATGGCGAAAGTTAAAGCAGTTGTCTGTGAGCAGCAGCCATTGTATCTTCCTTGCATTTTTTCTATGGCATTTTTCATACACAGTCACTAGTTCCATGCGAGCTAACAATCAAATGACACTAAGAAATTATCCCGCTTTGTGAAAATGTTAATTCTTGTGCAGACAGTGGCATCATCAGCTTTGACGATTCTAAATGGTTACGAACGTATCAATTTTCAAATAAATTTTAATTCAGTAGCCGATTCTCCGGTGTGCTGTCACTTCTCGCTTTCCTGTCATGTTTCACTTCTTTGAGAAAAAAGGCGAAGGAAACTGGCAAAGACATTTACACAGTACTTGAATATCATTCTCACTCTGATGCGATTACGTATATTTCGAGTCGTCCTATGAAAAAGTATTGGCTTCTCAGGCGATTGTTCCTTAGCTCTAAAGATATCATTTTGGCGATAGGCTATCATTTTCATTAGTGTATGGTAATAACATTACTATTTTTCGTATGAAAGGCTGTTCTTATTAAGACAACTGCTTTGTTAACGTTTTACTCCATCTAATCACTTCAATTCGCTTCCGGATTTCTATCTTGATGACTTCTATTTTGCTCAGATTTGCCCTAAGCCCTTGAGTAGAAATTTAGAAGGATGACACTTCGAAGTTCAACGTTGGTCTGGATGATAAAATGTCATTAAATTGGATGATAGACTGTTGGTTATCCATTAAAGTGACCCAGATTCACCTATCCTCTTCATTGCTTCGAAATTGAATGTTTGTCACAAAAGTTCTACGTAATCATCACCTGAAATTAAGGTCCAATTTCGGTCAATGATTTCTGGTTTACACCTACTCATCATATTTATATCCAATTAAAAATGATTACAAGTCGTGTACGTACTTTATTACCGCCATTTTGTAAGATGTTAATGTACACAGAGAAATATCTGATACATTGAAGAATGAATATATTCCAAAAGTATGTTTATACCGCAAGAATAATATACCAATATTTCGCCACGTCTTATCTTTTCTCATGTAATTTGTTATTTTTATAAATGCTTTAGATAAAAGAAAGCAAGGATACAATTTCATTAGTTGAATACATTTTAAAATATCAATAACGAATAAAAATAATGGCATATTTGCACACTGACGCTCACATACATACGTACATAAATACATACATCCATACACACACGTAGATATCTAAACATTTAATTCACATGCAATAAACATGCCTTTATTTAAGTTTATTTATTTATTTTGGTAATTAAACTCCAACATTTTGCAATTATTTACTAGAAGTTTCTTCAGAAATGCGAGATTTTACAAATAAATAGTGCCATTCATGCGAGATGAAAATAAATTTTTTCAGATGTACAAAATATTTCTTTTTCATTTTACACTTATGTATTTAAAAATTAGTATATTTATATATTCTTGAAACGAAAAAATAATGAAGTAGAAATTGTGCGAGAGTGCAAAATAGGGGAACGACCCATCATTTACGTGCATCACCTCCAGTTAAGGGTTAATGCTCGATAAGCATTTTTCAGCTTGCATAAATAAGGTTTTAATTTGCTTAACGACAACGTTTTAGAAATTGCTAACTCATTCATATTATTGCGTTTATTAAGTATCGTACTGGGCGTCTCCATTAAGAAAGTTGCCTAATTATCTCTGTTGTCTAAACACGCTTCTGGAATAAAGTTAATATTATGTCCTCTCGAGTAAGTTGTGTCCCTATTGCTGATTTGGTGAATGATGACAAAATCTGTTTAATCTAGACTAAACTCAGTGCCTGATTCTGATTCGAAGTACTTAGTGGATTTTCTATCCTACCCAAAAGTTTATTGTAATTAATTTTTCAACTTTGCTTTTAAGTAACTTTGCTGTTTTATGTCGAATATTAAGAAGGCAATTTTTCTAAATATAAAATATGACAAAGTACTTAATGAAGATTTATCATATATTTTTCTCAATTATTTAATCTACTTCAATGTTTATCAAGATGAAATTAATTCTTCTAGCATTAAGCATCGTGGTTTACCAGAAGTGATCACTAAATGCAAACATGATATTGACAAGTTAACTTGATAAAACCGAGGTAATTTGCCAAGGTAAACTGTTTCTAGTTTACAAAAGCGATCTTATATATGTGCGTGTGTGCTCTCAGAAAAAAGTAGACACGCTATTCAACAAGTTGAGCGGTTTCGTGCTTATTGTGCATTAATTCAGTACCTTCCAGAACTACACCGCCAGAACTGGAACAGGAGGCGCTTGCTTCTTAATCTTGCATTTCATCCACTGCGCAACCTATAATGACAGATTAAAGATGACTAGTTTGAATATTTTTTTTTAGAATAAATGACGAAGCGGATGCCCCTGAAACAAAGATTGATAAGAAACCTAAGGTGGAATATAATAAAAAATTGAATTTATTGCGCTGTTTCGGTGGCAATTTGGGTTTCTACAAGGGATATTAAGTAAATGCCTCTAATTAAAATTTCCGGCCGCGGCAATAACGGAAAATACTTGATGTGTGCCAAAGAATTATTAAACGTGTGTACATAATAATACAATATCTGACTTATAATTACATTGATAACATAATAAAATCCTGAAATTATACTTTCATATTATATGTCTAATTTTTTTCCCATGGATAAAAATAAAATGGTTGAAATTTGTCAGATGAAGGACATACGTATTGCCTATTTTGTTTTTAAATTGTTAAAATGAAATAAATTTACATATATTCAAAAAGCTGACCAAAAACAAAATTTTAACTGTGATAATATGTGAAATAATGAGGCCAAATTGAAATTTATTACTTCCAACACACAGTAGTTGAATTTTTTATTTTTCTTGTTTTACTAAAGCCAATAAATATGTTTCTATGTAGATACTTCTGCGTAAAAAGAGAAAGACACATTTTCTTGTATTAAATAATTTTATTCGATAGTATTTTTTTCAGAAAACTCAATGGTTTGGCTCTAGATATCTGCGTTGCATATCTGTCGGATGCTTGTTACACGTTCCATCATGACCAAATCAGTTTCGAAATTAGTTGATGAGTGCACACTTTACAAATGATAAAAGGAAGTTCTACTTTTGGTCATCCCATAGCAGTAGACAAAGCTAAAACGTAGAAACAGTCATTGAACTCGGTTTAGATATCAAACTTTTCCTTGAAATTTAGAAGGACAACTATCAACCCTTCGTACATCCAACTCATTCGAGAGCCTAGAGGTGATTTGAAAATGTTGTAATATAGAAAATCGACAATTACTGGACTACACGTTCTTTGCAACAGCCGTGTGTCAAAATCATCTAGAAGAAACATAATAAACATTTTTGTAAACGGAGTCACTGTGATCTGCTCTGAGAAATGGAAAAAGGAATTACGCACAGTCGAGGCTGTTGTATGCATCATTGTTAAACTTCTGTTAAATAGACTAAAGGACGTTCATAAATGATTATAATATAAACTGGTAATTGCTTGTGTGTGTGAACGTGTGGTAGCGCACACAAATTTGAGCGTATCTGAATATGGTGTTTTCCCGTTTAATGTTTCTTGCTGTACAGTATTAGTTTGATTCAAATATATCCCCTACATTTTCCAAAATGACAAAAAATTGACTAAATAAAGTATCAGATATTACAGTCGAGTTGAGTTCCGAAGAAAAGAAATGGCCTTTTTTAACTATGCTGTACATACCTGCTTGATCCGTAGGATATAAAAATAGTTTTTGTATCGTACTTATTAAATTTTTTATAAAACATTCAATTACAATCTGATTTATTTATAAGAATTATAAATCCCCCTTTATCCGCTTTCAGGCAAATTACATCATTGCAAATTAAATCATGTATCAACTCTTTAATCTCATCAGTAATTTTACGCCTAATATATTTTTGTTTTAGTAATAAAAAAGCCAGGTTCAATTCGAAGTTTATCTTGTCTTTGTCTGGACGGAATTGTGTTATTTTAATATCATTGGTCATAATTTTATTGTTTTAAGAATGCACTGCTGGAAAGGTCATACCAAGTCCACGGATAAGAAACTCTAATTGATTGGCATTAATATTTGTTGATGAAAGGTTAACCATTCTTTCCCTATTAAACAATCAATGATTGCACAGGCGGTGATAACAATTCTTTAAATCAAGTTTGCGAGCTTGAAGTACGCACTAATCCCATTGCATTTTTCCAGTCATCTAACAACATAGCTAATTTCCGTCAGTGAAACGTTCTGACGCATTTAGACCTTCCCTCATCACCATCATAGTGTGACAGCAAACTGTTTGGCGAGGATCCAACCGCAATGGAGATATCTGGAAAGCAAATTTAGATATGCGGCTTTCCATATATATATATATGCATTGCAGTTTGATCTACGCTAATCAGTTTTCCGTCGTACTCTGATGATGATCATGGAAGGTCGAAATGCGTCAGTACTTGTGACTGAAGGTAGTTTTGCCGTTTTGTTCGATGACTGGGGAAATTCAATGTGGTTGGTATTTACTTCAAACTCGCAAACTTAATTTAAAGAATTCCTTTACTATTTTTGGAATTATCAATTATATCTGCCTTTAATTTTGTTTAGTAATCCATAGACGAATTCATTTATTTTCATTTCTAGTACTCACATAATTTAATTCATTCTTTCGAGCAGAATCAGTGAGGTTTTCAAGGCAATAGAAATCTTTCTTAATTTAAATCTAAATCAAGTAAGATAGCATAATAATATTTTTTATTTTATTAGTTCTTCATTTCTTTTTTGAACTTTTTGTATTATATCTTCATTATGCTAAGGCATAAATCAAATTTAATAGAGTTATCAGCAACATTTACCTCTAAAGCTATTTTTATTCTAAGACATAGAAATACTATATTCTTCAAAATACATAGATTTATAAACGAAATACTTTCGAAATTCCGTATAAACTGCAGTTTAGATTTTTGGTAATTGTTGAGATCAGGAATTATCTACGCACCATAAATTGATCCCAGTCGATATTGAATTGTCTTCTTTTCCAAGGGTGGTTTTGTTCCATTTCTAATAGACTATTCGTTTTGCGACAGAAGAGGTACAACGAATTACCCCAAAATAATCTTGAAATTTCTTGATAGATATTTTGAGCAACCGTCCGACCGTTTGATTCTTAATCCGTGTTGTTACTTTCACCTACAACAAAGGCATAGAACAAAAACTAACACGAGTCTAATAGTTGTTCACATGTCAATCGGTGGATGTGTGCATTAAAATTAAAAGTAATAAAATAATTTATGGGCAAATAAAAATAGATAGCAAATTAAATAAGAAGTTTAAATATAGAAGATGAAAAATGAATAGGAAAAACTATATTTTTCTAGTGTTGCTCAAACAGTAATAATAATAACATGCCGTGAGGTGATGAAATGAAGTCTTAATCGAGAATTTAAACTTGAAGTTCTTCATCAGTTAGCTAAATGACTGTCGAAATAAAACAAGAACTGTTTTTTTTGTGGAAATATTGAAAAAAATTTGGGAAAAGAAGACTAACATAGTGCATTGCATTTGGTCTAAAAGAGTGAACTTATAAGAGTATTGAAACTTACTTCTATCATACTTGACTTAAAGTAACCACAATTAAATCAAATGTAGTTAAGTTTCACAAAAGAAAGAATTCGATTCTTGCACACCATTACTATTAAATACAAATGATCTGAACAATACATAATGAATGAGGATGGCAGCAATTATGGTGATTAAACGGTAAAAAAGGAAGAAAATGAAATAGGCAAATAAATTTACGAATATGAAACTATGAAATGCAAAATACAATGCAAAAATTGGTAAAGCTGGTTGTGCATTTTCAGCTATTCAATCATGATACCTATGAATACTGAAACCTGCTATTCATGAACGGCCGTAAATAGGACCTCGTCACATATTATATAGACGGTACTATCGCCTTCTGAAATGAGGCTTGTCGCCGCACGGCTAAACGGTAACCACCGGGGTCTGCGCCCTTCAAAGAACTGACGAAAAAATTACGCAGAATAGACGTGGCTCTTGCCAATGTTGTGCGTCGATCGTCACAATGTATCAGCTAATGTCGGTTTGTGTAAATGCTCTGCAATTTCTCCGACAGAAAATGAATACTGACTTAACTACTTGCTAAATTAAGTGATTTAAAAGGAATTGGCTTTAAACGCTTATAACCTAGATTCATGTTAAATATTTTATTAATTAAATAATAACTTGGATTTAGATTTTATCAAAGTTCCTGTATTAACTCGCGCGGACGTGTCATTAATGTAATTAACGAGCATATCCTTAAGCAAATAATTCCGCATCAAAGAAGTGTCCATATATTTTAATTTGGGCACAAGTAACATTCGCTTATAAGGTCGTTATGAACAACGAGCTATTGAAAAGTGAATAATATGATAAATCGATAAAAATTTTAGGAAGAGCGTAAATATTTTTAAATTTGTGATTGGAAGTACAGAAAAAAATGAAGTTACATTTGTAACAGAAACTTTGCTCAATACGGTAAATTTAATGGTGAACGCGAATATGCTCCAGATAGGCATTCCGAAACATCATTAGTTTACAGTTTATTTGTCTATTTCTCTTACTAGAGCATGTTTCCTTTCGTCTAAAAGAAGTAAATCTGCCTACATTGCAACTAGCGTATCTTTAACTAATTAATGTTTAATTATCTGGGGCTAACGTATCAGGGTTTTTTGGAGTAATTTTTTTTGAGAAATTTTATTACCAATTATGGTGAAATTTTGTTTATTATCTAAAACCAGAGGTTTGCTACATTGTATGATTTGTGCAGAAATTAGTTGGACGTGTCGCTTTGTTAAACACGGTGTATAACGTTTATTTTACTATTTTCTAAATAAACATGCAGATAGGAATTTTTTAAATCAAGTATGCGGGCTTGAAATAATCACAAATCCCAATGCATCTAATCATTCGTTGAACAAAATAGCATAACTAACGTCAGTCACACGTATTTATATCTGCTATGCTGTTAGACTGATTAATTACAATAGAATTGGTGTTTTATTCAAGCTAGCAAACTTGATTTAAAGCATTGTTACTACCACCCGTGCAATCAATGATTGTTTAATTGTATTACTTATACATATGCGACGAAAGCTGCAAAAATTTAATGTTCGTGACTGCAGAGAAATTGTGCAGCCGGCATTTACTGGTCAACTACAATGTATGCCAGACTACTAGAGGTGAGAGCCGCATATCTTATTCTGCTTTCATTATATATTCATTGCCTTTTGATCCTCGCTAGTCAGTTTACCGTCGTGCTCTGATGATGATCATAGAAGATCGAAACGCGTCAGTGCGTGCGACTGAGGGCTGTCCTTCTATATTGTTCAACCGATAGGTCAAAATCAGTTGCATTGGTGTTTATTTCAAGCTCGCAATCTTGATTTAAAGAATTGTTATTACCATCATCGCAATCATTGATTTTTTATATGCCTACAGTAAATTGAACTGTGCAACCATTCCCCAATACTTGACCAAATATAAAGTTGGTTTTTATGTATTTCTGGCAACTTCCAATGAGTC
Source organism: Eudiplozoon nipponicum (assembly GCA_029291075.1). Lineage (NCBI taxonomy): Eukaryota > Metazoa > Platyhelminthes > Monogenea > Mazocraeidea > Diplozoidae > Eudiplozoon > Eudiplozoon nipponicum. The sequence goes on from JAQBSW010003265.1 coordinate 68,276, forward strand.
GCCAATAAGCACAAACTGAACGCACAGTTGAGATCATATATTTTGTCTATGCGGACTTTGTCACATCCTTCTCGTCCTATTTGATATAAATTATACACAAAGTTCGCAACACCTATTACATAATCGCATATAGATTTTTTCCCTACAAGAAATAAATAATAACATATACATTTAAATTACTTGATTTAGATAAAGTTCAGAGTGCCAGGCTGCGCGGAAACAAAAGATGCTCGTAAATGATTTTTGTTCTCAATTATGTTGAAATTTAGCTTATTAACAAAATCACGGTTTTGGTAATTTTACTGGATTGGTATATATTGTATGGAATTGAACTGTTTGAGAAGTTCCATGATTTGTCTGTACTAAGGTTTAAAGAAAACAGTTCTCCATTTCTTGCCGAAATATAAAGTGAAGTAGAATCTACTTCAAACTGCAACTGCGATTAGTCATTCAGCAGGAATTGCATACATAAATAAGTTTAGATCAATTTTCGTGCTATATATGGCATATCCCTCTGGTTTAAATTTTAATAACTTGTTACTAAGCACTCATGTTGTGCTAAATAGAAGCATAAATATTCGTTCTCCATAAAATAGAAAAAAAAGATTATTTGCTTTAAGTCGATACCATTATCACTTTGTCAATTATCGTAATCGTCACCAAAATTATTTGCTTTAAACGCGATCCTAAATCTTCTAAACAAAAGTCAGTCAAGAAACTTTTTTTAATAGATAATTTCTAAATATTGACGCAAATATTTATTTTAAATTAGGTTTGCACTCTACAGTTAAAATTTATATTTACTTTATAACTGATTTGAATTTGATTCATTGATTTCTGTCGAAGTGTGTCCAAGAGCATATAAATCCTAACACGACTCCAAAAAGACAAAATGTTTCTTCAATTGCTGATAAAACATCCAAAAAAATCACACTCCGAAATAGGGGAATTTAAATGTATTTTTTCATGAAATAAATGGAAATGAGCTGTGAATTGCGGAGCCAATTAGGTTCGACGTATTTTTTCAGCATTTAAATGAAAAAAATTCAGTCTGGTTAACTTTTTTAAATTTCGCATCTCTGCATATTTGTTTCTCGCAACCTGTTTTATGTTGCATAATATAACCGTGTAATTCGAATTAGAAAAACATTTATCTCGAAATTTATTCTATGAAGTACGGATATTTTTCTGAAGTTAAGATCTGGCAAAAATAGTATTGCGTTTATCAGCCGTGCTTTATAAATCTATCTTATAATAAAGTTACTCTTCGATACACAATTCTTTTCACAATTTTAACTATTTATGGACAACAATGATTGAACTAATATTTACACATGAGTAATGCAAATATGTGTAATTTAATAAGACTTTATTGCAAAGAACTGTTATACATTATTACTATATCTCGTTTAGATGACTTTGATAGAGATATTTGAATTTTTCTATTAAATCTCTTTCTAGAGAGGCCAAGGTTTCTTGTAGTCTTTCCGCACACATGATCGGAGATTTTAAAAATTTCTCCAAATTATCCTAGTGGAGAATGCCAAAGCAATATGATGCAAATACTTTACTGGTTCAACGCATCTGTTCATAAAAAAACAATGTAGTTGATTTTAGCCATTTTTATGTTAACATTTTATCTATAATGGTATTCAATAGGCGCAAAAAAACAAATTTCGAGTTTGGTTGAAAGGCTCCTTGCAGGACTATCTTGTAATCTGACAGCACCATGATAAGCAGTGAAAATATCCTTCAATTTAACAATCGAAAAATATTATCTGCAATCTACGTTGCAGAAATAATCAATAAGGTTGCTAGTTTTCATTTATAACAAATTGAGACAAATGAGGGTACATCAGAAAGGAATTTCTGTAAGAAGAACCCATTTTTTGGGTATCCTAATTTACGTTTAAATCAAATTATATCCATGGTATGGAAAAAGCAGTTAAAAGGCAGTGAGAATTCTTAGAAAAATTGATTCGAAATATAAACAAAATGAACTGAGAAAACAAAATGAGATATTGAGGTGCAACGAATATCCATAGTAATTAAAATTTACGACAATTGGTTGAATACTAAAGAAATTTAAGTGTAAATCTACACCGATAAAGCAAAACAAACAGAAAAAGCACTGTAACACCATGGTATTACCGAATTCTAAATTGAGTAAAAAATAACTACGTTTTGAGCAAAATATCACATCCAAATTTTTATGAATTATGCAATAAACTTAAATAGAAATCTACCAAACCCTTGATCGCGACAGTGATACATGGAATAATGTGTAAAGACTGTTATCTTACGAATTTGGTGGAGACTTTGCGATGAAATGCGAAACGAATAGAAGAACATAAATCAGAAATTGATTATGGACACATTCAAATGTCGAACTAAGCTAAGTATTCACATTAAAAGGCCCATAATATAGATTGCAAAGGCTGTTAACGCATGTCCAGAAATAATCGCAGTAGATTAACAAGGTTAATCGAGGTATCAATTGAAAGAAATTTGAGATGTAATATTAGGAGTGTATCAGCATTTGCAAAATCCCTAAGTCGAATATTAAATGAAAAAAATGTCCATTCACAAAAATAAGTGATGAGAGGAATGGAGGTAATTAATATACAGAGTAAGAGATTAAATCTGTAGTAAAATAGCGAATATATTTGGATTTATTCCTTCAAAGATTTTATGTGCATTTGCCATAAAATTTCTGTAAATTCTTCAGAATTGTTTGCGTTACCTTATTCTTTACGGCTTCATTTAATCTTGAATTCATATAACACATATCATTTTATTATTCTTCTAAATTTACGCTATTCATTATCCACTGCTACATAAGCCTTATCTTACATCCCTTCAATTATATCCTTGGTTCTTTTTCGTTTTTACGCTCTATTATTCCAAATGCCTTTATGATTTCAACGCACCAGTTTATTTATCTGATTACTTTCAGCTACTCAATTTCCTTTACCGGAAGCGAGCTCGATAGATTTCAATATTTTCTACCACTTCGTAAACCAACATCATACAAACGTATTTATTTAACTTTTGATATTTAATTCATCCATCGCGTTTACTGACTACGTAAGTTCTGTTCAAATCAAAGTTGCAATCTTGATATATAAACCAATCCAGTTATATCAATACATTTAGAAGTATGAACTAAGCACTGTGTAATATAGAAGAGGAAATTAATGTAATAGACCGGTTTCGTCTTTATAGGGAACTTTATGTACTGTCCAAATATTAGTATATATGTATTTATCTGCTTATGTTTATGTATACTTACATTTAAATGTATCTATGTGCAAATTGAATTCTGTCATTGGTTAAATATTAACAAAATATTGACCAAATTTAATGACATTGTTCATGACAAGAGATGTGTCTATAAAAGAGACTTACTTGCATTATAATATGTGTGTCTTCTGTGTTAGCTTGATAAGGTGACATTTGTGATACTTTTGATGATGTGTGCAAAATATAGGACACGGAAAATCAGACCCATGGAAAAATCTTTAATAAAAAACGACATAAACCTACAACCAATATCTACGTTTTTCTGCTTTGGTATAGCTTACCTAGTAACAAACTAGTAAAATAATTCGAGGAGGATATGCCACCATTTTTAATATATATTTCGACGCTTCACATATTAAAAAAACTATGATTTTCCCTTAATAGACGAATGGCTGCAGTTCCGGAAAACACAGAGAAAATATTTTTCATGGCATATAAACAATAAAAATCGATAATTGTTTATATAATCAAGTCTGTGGCCGTTCAGCTAACAAGAACAACATAATATATGTAAGTAGCAGCACATATTAGTAAAAATGACCGTTCGTTACGTGTGCTGATGCAATTCGACATTTTATGAGCATAAACAAAACACGAAGAAAAGCCGACAGACAGGTATAAATCCTCCACGTATGAATAATTTTTTGAACAGTAGAGATCCGGCTCTCATTCACACTAGTCGGACATATATTGCAGTGTGATGGAATTCCGATTTTATTTCCATTTTGCAGGTACACGTATAACTGGAAAATGTTCCGTCTTACTCAATACCTTATGTATGTAATAATATGCGCCATTGAGCAAAGCATTACTCTAGTTGCCAAATATAACTAAATCTCTCCGATTTGCAAGTATTGGCGCTATTATTTACTTTATTATGTGACTGCTGAAATATATTGAGAAACTAGTGTATAGTTAAAAAGACAACCTTCATTTCTGCAATTATTATTATCACCCGCGCAATAAATCATTGTCTATCTAATCTATTAAAAAAAACACCATTTCCAGACAGTGATGAAGAACATGGCTGGATTTCAAAGGTTTTTTCTAGTCGCATTCCATAAACAGTAATAATTAAATTATATTAATAAAATAAATCAGCAAGCTAGTAGAATAACGATACTGTAACAATCAATTTCTTAGACTCATGAGCTCCTTATCAAATCATTTCTACTAAAGATGCGAAGGAACATTAAAATGAATTGTTTTGGATCTTTACTACAGTAATATATCTTTTGTTGTAAACATATGTCACAACGATATCAAAATCATATTATAGATTTTGCTGCTTTTCTCTTGAAACGTTCATAGTTTGTCGAATTCTATTACTTGCGCAGATTAAAGTCAACTCGTTCTTCTGCACAGAAACTTCTTCGATGTGTTCATTAAATCAATGAAACTCTGATGACTCCTTTAATTTTGTAGGTATATTGAAATCAATATTCTGACTTTTCCTAACCTTTACCAGATCAGATATTGGTAAAATTAGAATGTTAATTGACGATATATATTCACAGTCACACAACATGTGTGCACAAGTGTGGCATACGTTGTAAATCTAAAGTTTTGCGAGATTATAAAATATGATTTACTCGCAGTTATTTAAGCATGGTTTGGATTTGCCTTGTTAGAACATTTCTGTTAGGCGGAACGATGGTTAACGCGGATTGGAGCTGGAATCATGGCGAAATTTTGCAGTTCAATAGGAAATTGAAGTGGTAAGCAAAACTACCATTGCAGCAAGTAAATTTTTCAAAACCGCGCAATCATAACTGTGATTCTTCAATATGAAAACTTTAAACGTGATTTAAGTGTATTACGAGAGAAAATTGCCCTATTTCTTTAATTTAACATCTTGCTTCTCATAATGTATAAGCTGCTAGCTCAAACATCGTTTGTAAGGTAATATTGAAGAAGAGCATGTTATCATAAATAAATGTAATTTAGTACTCTTACGTAGATTTGGCATAATAAACACAATGATAATTCTGTACAGAGACTTTTAACAATTAAAAGGCATTTTCATAAAATAAATTTAAAATTCAATTACTTTGGCGCTCAAATCTGTATGAAAAGAAATAAAAGTATCTACGAAATTGTTTTTGTTTCCATATGAACAAATTTGTCTAAATTAAAGTATTATGCTTTTTAAGTCAATTGCCATTGTGTTTGAATTCGATATTGGACAACGAACTTAACTAAACTTTAATGAAATGAAAGAACCTATTAAAATAATACGTGTTCATTTATGAGGCAAAATTTGCCAAGGAGTAGATTCATTTTTTTCATTTTTGCTAGTCATTACCTGATCATTGTTTTGGCTAGCACAAGCTGAATTCCAGTTATTTTGTTACTGGAATATAATATAGACTGTGTATCCTTCTGGTCACAACTGAACTAATTTGTTACTAGGTTCGCAACACCAAATACATACTCGCAAATATATAAGGTCTTCACAACAAACAGTATTTAACTGTTATAATATAGACTGTTCGTAGCATAACTGGAAAGAATTATTCACTCGCGATTTTGCTGGAGATCATTGTTAGAATGATATCGTAATTAAAAGCTGGAAAAATAAAAAAAATTATCATTATAAACGAAGAACCTTACTGAGGAGAAACCTAAACACCTTAAATACTCTTTATGGCGGAGATCTTATATATGTGTAATTGTGTATTAGGCGTTGCGCACCTAGTACAAAATTGGTTATAATAGGTCCAGCAGGATAAACCAAAAACAGCACATTTGTTTTATGTTTACTTGCAACTCATCAGAACAAGCCGGTTTTACGTCCTTTACCCACTTAATACTTGAGTGAGAAATGTGAGTAAATCGAACAGTGCAATATCCTATACGAATGTTCAACCCTGCAGTAGAGAATCAAACTTCATGTAAAGACTTTGACAATGTGATTTCAAAGCCAACTCAACATATGTGTTGGATGGTTGTTGCGCAGTGCGAGCTTCATATGATGATTTACCGCGAGTTGCGTTCGCGGTTTGTTGCTTTGCACTATCAGTTTCACAAAGATCCGATTGATCACCATTTCCAAGTACGCATCTGTTTTGTCTTCGATCAGGCTGGGTGCGTAGCAGATTTATGCAAATTTGCTATTGTGATCATTGGCCTGCGCATAATGGCCTGATGATGGTGCTGGATAGAATGTACCGAAACGTAGCCAGTAAACAAAGATTGTTTAGCACCGCATTTCCAATGGCTAGCATGAACTATGTTGAAGCCTTCGTAAGAGAGGGACGAATTCGCACCTAGCCTGATCGATGGCAAAACAGGTGCATACTAGAAAATTGGTGATCATTCGGAACTTTGTGAAACTGATAGTGCAAAGCAACCACTCACGAACGCAACTCCCGGAAATCACCATATATATATATATATATATATATATATATATATATATATATATATATATATATATATATATATATATATATATAGTTATATATATACTTACTTTTTACTTTACTGCGGCTGACTCCTTTTGGAGGATAAGCCGGTCCATGATACATTTCATGGAGTTTCTTGGGAATTTGGTACAAGTGGTGTCCCCTCACCACTCGGCTTTTTTTGATCGAGGACGCACCTCTAGCCTTTGCACATCCAAGCGCAGTCTGCAAGGCAGCAGTAAGTTGCATGGTTGCCGGTGACTGTTGAGAGCTCATTCGCCATTCGGAAGTACGGAGTACTGTCCAGGAGTCCATGTAATCCTGTGGCTGTTGAACCCTTTTGTGGCGGGGAACACACGCCGAGTCATGGTGCCGTCGTCGGGCTCATGTGGTATTTTATAGGAGATCCGATTGCCGGTCGGAAATCCACCACGCCCTGGTGACACCACCGCCATTGCCCCGTTAGCCCATGTACGATCGGCCATCGAGACATGGTTGACACCGTCGTATATATATATATATATATATATATATATATCGAATCTGTAATAGGTAACAACACTATGGTTATTATTGTGTCAGTACTTGATACCAACGTTATGGCTGTCGAATAATAAATGGTGCCAACACATTGGTTGCCAAGTCTGTACATGGTACCAATACAATGGATTACAATTTATGCTGAAAACACATCCCCGTAAAATCATTGCATAACACCTGTGAATTTTAATTGGTTAGGCATAGCGTGCCTAAAATTGGTTTAAGCTAAATTCAAAACCAAATAAAGTAAAAAAAATTTGAAAACAAAAGCACAACCACATGCATAAGTTTATACGTATGAATTGGGCAATGACAATATGCGTACCTGTTTCGCTTGATCGTTTTCAAGTGGATTTTGCTGAGTACCCAGTGTCCTGATTGTCGGTGTCGATATATTATTAAAAAGTTTTCCATTTTAACGCGGCAGTACATTGCGACTACGGCCGACATTTTGTTTAAACTTATACAGTTTTAAAAAGTAAAATAAATAGCATTATATGTGCTTCGATGTTGACCTAATTCAATTTACCTGTGTTAAAAAGCTATCTGTTGCTTCAACGTACACTATTACAGTTGTGACTACATAAGTGTTTATCGGAAAATACTTTTTGAAACTAATCTATATTGATGCATTACTTTACCTACGGATTTAGCAACTAAATGTACAAAATATTGAGGTAACATTTGTAACTTAATTTATTTAATATCTTGTTCAAAATTTTACAGTGTATCTTACCGAAATGAAATTAATTTACCATAACGAATAATCTTACTGTTCAGTGGAGCAATAATTGATTCACGAGTGGTGATAAATATTTAAATCGAATTAGTGGAGCTAAGATTAACCAAAATCGCATTATAAGTCGTAAATAACTTTTAGTTCAATTTTGTTTGTGCATTTCTAATTTAGTTTAAGTAATAAATCATGTTTCATTGATTTTGGTTGTGACTAACAAAGGATTATCTACAAATCATTCTTCTGTTTGAAATGTTTCAGATAAATTCTTCAGTGCCTTTCATTGGTCCATAATTCCTCACAAGTATTAGAAAGAAACAGCTAAACCTTGTGTTATATTTTATTTATCAGTTTCATTTAGATCTCTGATTAGGTAGTCTCATAGTTTCAAACTTGTGTTTAGTTAGGTAGGTGCACGTCGCATATAGGTGTCTGCTTATAGCTTCTATGTGAAACCTATTAGGTGAAATTACAATGGCTGAAAGTTAAGTTATCCTTTAAATTCGTTAGAATATTTGTTTTAAAGTAATTATCATGTGAAATTAAGTAATTGAGAGTGTCATCACGTGTAGAGTAGAGAAGAAATACCTGAAATACGCGTTCACTAATAGCATGCCAATGTAAGTGAATAAAATTAAAGCAGATTAATAATTTAAATAATTTTTAAAAGATGAATCGCGTTGCGCATTGTTGTCCTTCTTGTTGTGGATTTGACTGCATTTTTCTTGTGCGGGACAATTGTAGCACTCTTAGGTCGTTAAAATCATAAAAATTCAAATGTAAAATTTCAAAGAAACCACACGATTTTTACTTATGACTGGATAATTTCATAACAGCTACTGTCATGTTTTTGTATATATAACTGGTAATTCTTCAGTTACATACACATAAATGCACATGTACAACCATCAGATTGAATTTGAGTCACTGGATATTAATTTACTCTTTGCATGTGCCAGTCTAATTGTTTTACTCCTAGCATTTTAAATTGTATAATACTAGAGTGATCTCAATCGACAGGGAATGGGGCAAAGATTAAAGATTATTTTAGGGAAAATGAAAAACAAATTAGTCAAATAAGAAGATTAATCAATATATGAAGTAAAATAATTGCGGATCGTACCAGAATATTATGAGAATTTTATTACGAAATAATTAGTTTTTTAAAGAAAACGGATAATTACGATAAATGCACATTAAAAGGCGTCCGACAGACCAATAACTCTAAAAAAGGAAACAATAAACGCAGAGTTTAAGGCTGAAATTTTGACAAATTTTACTATGAGTTATTGATTAACCAGTACCAAGTTTAGAAGCCTTTTAATAAGCAAATCTTAATATGGGAAACTTAGTCTTCAACTGGAACTAGTTTCAGATATGATTCATAACATCGTTCTTTCAGACAATTAGCCATTTCTTTGTTCCAAATCGAACCTAGGAAAATTTCGACTGCTCTTTAGTTCAAAGTATCATTTATTGAATTAATTTTAATATATTATCTAATCAGTCTCGTCATCCTGTTACGACTACGATCATTGTGCGTCTACCGTCACTCGAGTTAATTGTGTTTGCATTGTATAACGGGCGAGATCATGTTTAGCTATATGTACGTATTTCTATGCACTTTTGTGTTCTACTCTTCCTGCTTTTATTCGGAGCAAGACTACATCCTCATAAATAGGAATTCAATCTTTGTATATAATTTAATATAGTCCTGACGTTTTTAGTAGTTAAGTTTTGTTTTTGGGATGGGAGTTTACTGCCCAGGGCAAGAGAATTTTATAAAACGTTTCTTATTATTTCAATGTTATTTATTTTACTTTCCTGCTTAGTCTAGAGTACAGTAATACCATGAACGTGTGGTTTTCTTTCTATACATCAGATTTTACGTACCACAGATGAGGGCAAAATTTTATAGCGACATCCATCATTGTTCATTTTATAAACATATAAGGGTAACAATTAGGTTTGCATATTTCGCGTATTCTTCCTAAATCCTACTCCCGAGTTTTATATCTGTTAATCATAGGCTTCCTATTGTTAATGATTTTAAGGCACTAATTGTTATCCGATACGGATGATTTGTCTTTAAATTAAAAAGAATGCTTGAGAAAGCATCTTTCCTGTAAACTTCTCATTTTTATTTCTGACCATTTGAAATTAAATTGAAAACGGTAATTCACTCGATGATTCTTTCAGTTGCAGATTGAATTTTACTCAGTTAATGGTTCCAGATCATTAATATGTCATCAAAACACCGTAGATACAATTTGGGCTTCAGTGTCATATTATCTTAACTTTTTTCCAAAATAATACATAAAAATATTTATTATTGAAAACGAAAATAATTGTCCCGTTTGAACACCTCAAATTCGCTTCTAATTTGTTTGCAATTTAAAAAATAAGTCGACGAAATCTCCTGAATTTTCCCAATTGGCATTTTAAACTCTTCTAATTTTGACAATGGAGAAAAATCCTGTGATTAAAATAAAGTATATTTATGAACATGGATAGCAAACCTAATCTTACCAATCTGTCAAATTTAACTATAACAGGTTTTTAAACAAATTTTGCTATTTATAGATTTATGATTGGCGCATTATAAGCATTTTTATATTTTGGAGAATTCTGGACATTACTAAAAATGCTTAAGGAGTTACTAGGTTTATGTAATTTTGGCGCATTGGATTGGCGTGTTGCCATAAGCCCGGACAAATTCTATCATGTATAACTTTGACTTTCTTCATTTCTATTTCATTATCAATATATTACTTTATAAATTAAAAATCATCAGCGCGCAGAAAAGAATTTAGCATTGATCCTATCTTAGTATTGCCTTGAAATCGAAAAAATCTGCGTCTAGCTTAATCTCGAAACAACTTAGTTATAGTATTTATGCAAAAATAATGTTTAAGAGACATACCATAACAATTTAAATTAAAAGGAGTTCAAAATCTAAAAAAATTTGGAATAATAGAATCTTTTCTTTTGTTACCCTCCCTAAAACCTTAGAGCACTCACCTTTGCGTAATTTTAAATGACAAAACCAAACCAAATATTCTAACGCACGTAATGCGTAAATTCAAATTCAGCGATTCCTTTTTTACTTATTTGGTCGTACACAGCAGATACACAAGAGCCTAGTTAATAAAAGGTTTGTTCGTTATTATGAGACTACTTAGTCAGAAAAATAAATAAAACTATTAAATGAAATATCAAAATAGATTTATTAGTTTGTGTTTAAGACGTTTTAACTGATGCAGAATACTGACAAATGTAATGGAAATATTTTCCGCAGAAGGATGAACTAGGAAATAACCCGTGTGCGCCACAACACATATTATGAATCTGAGCTATACCAAATTTTGTAACCTCTCTTACACAATTAAATTAATCATGTATTGAAGTATGTATTTATAATAATAAACATCTCACGCTTCAAGTACATACATTTGTCAGTGTAACCTAAGTATTGTATATTGAGAAAAGTAAATTCGTCCAGCAGACCGGTTTCGTACTAATTGGGAACTCATCACGTACTGGCCAGAATTTGCTGCGGACAGGGCTCCAACCTGGGCACATCTGCTTCTGAATCTGGTACTCTAAAAACTAGACCACCCTGCCGCACAATACACAAAATTTTCAGTCATATACCTACTAATATAGCTCGGCTAATTTTTTTTCCTTTAGGTGGAGCTCATACGCCATCCATTTAGACCTAAAGGTCCAACTATCCTCAGTCTGTCATTAATGAACAAACACCACACTAGATGAGGAAGAGGTATTGAAATGAACATTTATATAATTCAACAAACGTTGGCCAGTACAGGATGAGTTTCCAACTGCCTTTTCTACACTATACAATTCCGAGTTTATGCTGACAAATGTATGCACTTAATGGGTCAGGTGTTTATATCAATTGCTCAACCTTGCTTATAGTAAATGTCATCACCGTTAAATTAGAGGGCAATATGTTTATGTAGTCACTTTTGAATTTCAATTGGAATGCCGTTGGATTAAATACACACATTATACTACAGCACACAGAAAGCGGAAAAGGTATACGCCGAAGGACGCGCACAAAAGCAATTCAACAGTTTATATTGAATTCATGAACGAACGTCAACTTTTTATTTAGCTATGGATTATATATGATGAAACTGACAGCTTCTGTTATGCGTAACTATTTTTCTTTTCTTCCTTTGAGAAACACCTTGACATGGGCCTAGTTCAACGATCAATAATTTCTAACAGTTAAATACTGTATGTTGCGGAGAACTAATATATGTGTAAGTATGCATTAGGTGTTGCGAACCTAGTTCAGTTGTGACCAGAAGGATAAACCAAAGTCAACATGAACGGAAAGTATAATCTCGTGCACATTCGTTTCGTGCTTACTGGCAACTCATCAGTAGGAGCCGGTATTACGCCCTTTAACCACTATATATTTGGTAGAAGAATGTTGAATAATAGGACGGTACAATCTCCTAGACGAATGTGTAAACCTGTAATAGTGAAGCTAACATAATCTGAAGTCAACGACAATACGACTTCAATGCTAACTCACACTATATAATATATATACCGAGTCTGTAAAGGATACAAACACTATGGCTATTGTGTTAGTACCCGATACCAACATTGTAGTACCGAAAATGTACATGGTACTAACACTATGGATGCCGAGTCGGTTCATGGTGCCAACATGATGGATATCAATTTATGCTAAAGTTCACCGAAATTGAGAATTACAACTATTTCTGAACACCTGTTACTCCAGTAAATCAATACACTCTGGCCTTGGTCGTTCATGCTGCCTTAGGTTTATCCTTCTGAGCTAACGGGGCTATGGCGGTGGTGTCACCAGGGCGTGGTGGATTTCCGACCGGCAATCGGATCTCCTATAAAATACCACATGAGCCCGACGACGGCACCATGACTCGGCGTGTGTTCCCCGCCACAAAAGGGTTCAACAGCCACAGGATTACATGGACTCCTGGACAGTACCCCGTACTTCCGAATGGCGAATGAGCTCTCAACAGCCACCGGCAACCATGCAACTTACTGCTGCCTTGCAGACTGCGCTTGGATGTGCAAAGGCTAGAGGTGCGTCCTCGATCAAAAAGCCGAGTGGTGAGGGGACACCACTTGTACCAAATTCCCAAGAAACTCCATGAAATGTGGAGCCGGCTTATCCTCCAAAAGGAGTCAGCCGCAGTAAAACTAAAGTAAAGCTAAAGTTTATTACAATAAACGCAATATGCTGTGAACGAACGTGTGAGTTTCAAATACTACATTGCGCAATTGCAGACGCCTATTCAACAATTGGTTTGACACAGGTGCATAAAGTGAAAAATTTCCACTCAAGTTAATAACTGTAGGCCACTTGACGAAACACTTAATAGATGTCGCAAAAGCATTTAATGGCCTATGACAAAATAAAAGGTGTTTGCGTTCCCGCTAATGACACGACGCACATTAATTTACCAGTAACTAGCCTTACGTAACTGGCTAAATACAGTGGCAAAACAAGTTAGCATATTAAGAAGCGTACGAGGAAACAAATGCGGTCTAATTTATACGAGCAGAATGGAATGCACGTGGAAATAAGGCTAAACTATTAATGATGCACTTAAATTATCAGAAATTTCCCTGTTTCACACATTCCTCTCAGTTTCAATTTTCTGCTAGTTTACTTTACGAAAATATAAAAATGGATTCAGCTTTAGGTACCCGGTGAAGATATGACAAATAACTGTTTCTTATGTCTGACAAGATTTCCTTTTATCTTTCCAAATGATAATTTTATTATGAATTTTGTAAAAGTGCGCATTTAATGAGGTATCAGTTTCACATTGATTTTGAAGTTTCGTTTAACAAACTTTATTAGAGTAAATCATACGTCCTTGGTTTGAATTAAATATTATGTAGAAATGGAACCTCCTGAAGAATAACTCGTAAAGTCAAAGTACAATAAAATAATACCGGACAATAATTTGAAAAGATAAATAGAAAATTCGCGACAACAATATTCTATGTATAACTTTAATCTTGCTTACACATCCAAGGTAAAAATTATGGTTTTGATTGGTTATTTAGACAAAATCCTGAGTCCTGATCTGTTAGTATCGCTTGGAAAGGTGTAGTCAATTGCTATTGCTTCATTCTATTTTTATCATTGCGAAAAAGTAGTTATTTATTCGTTTTTATTGAGCTTAATTGTGTTTTAATAAGAGCTTACTTGATAACATTATTGATTTAAAAGGAGCCAGAAAGATAAACCAAAGTCAGCATGAACGAAAGGTATAATCTCTGTAACACAGAAGTTTCGTGCTTTCTGGAGACTCATCAGTAGGAACCGGTATTATGTCTACCCACTATATATTTGGGTTATGAATGTGGGATAATAGGACGGTACAATTTCCTATACGAATGTGTAAACCTGCAGTTTTGAGGCTAACATCATATAATGTCTTCGATAATGTAACTTCAAAGCCAACCCAATATAGATAATATAAATACCAAGCCTATAAAGGGTTCCAAAAATATGGCTGTTGTGTAAGTACATAAAGCCAACATTATGGTAGCCGAGCCGATACATGGTATTAACACAATAAATTTCAAAGTATGCCCAAGCTCAGCAAAATTGAGATTTACAACTCCATCTGAACTAAACATCGATCCCATTGTATTTAACCAGTCGTCAAACAACATAACAAAACTACCGCCAGCCGCAACGTAATGACGCGTTTCGACCTTCCATGATCATCATCAGAGTACGACGGCAAATTGACTATCGAGGATCAAACCGCATTGAATATGTATGGAAATCAAATTTAGATATGCGAATCTCACCTCTAGCAGTCGCATAACCAACTTTGATTTCCATATATATTAAATTCAGTTTGATCCTCGAAAGTCAGTTTGCCGTCGTACTCTGATGATGATCATGGAAGATCAAAACGCGTCATTGCGTTGCGACTGGCGGTAGTTTTGTTATGTTGTTCGACGACTGGGATCAGTGTTTATTTGAAGCTCGCAAACTTGATTCAAAGAATTGTTACCACCACCCGCGCAATCATTCATTGTTAAACTACTTCTGAACACCTGTTTCTCCAGCAAATCCATAAACTCTGGCCTTGATCGATATCAGTCATCTTTTTTCTCATTAATCATGACTTCAATCGATTAAATATATGACAATCAGTTACTGCTAGTTATGGAGATCCAATATATAAGCATTTGTGCATTAGTTGTTGCGCAGCTAACAACAATTTGGTTCCAATTGGACCAGATAGCTAATCTATAGTCTGTATGAACGGAAACTATAATCTCATGTGCACATTCTCTTTGTGCTTACTGGCAACGCATCATTAGGAGCCGTCGATATGGCCCAAACCCTCTACATATTTGTTCAATATATGTAGGATAATAGATGATGAAATCTCATCTTGAGGTATAAGTATTACTCAATTTAACAACGCTTAATGCATAATTGTGATCATTGCACTATGCAAATGGGAATATGTTTCTCTTTGTTTAAGCTTAGAAATGTTGCTATGATAGATCGTTAAAATAGAAAAATGAATTTTAATTTGAGATCGTGTTATGCGCTTTCATTTTCATTTAGCGGCACCCTAGGTCATACATCTTTGCAGAGTTTTATCTAGATGATGTGCTGCAATACTGCGTTAGCTAATACACACTCACGAATAGGTGGACAACTAGTTCGTTCTGCTGCCACTAAAGAACCTCTTAATTTAAACTACCTAATACAATTAGGTTTCATTTATTGGTCAAAGTAAAAATATTAACAAAAAGATATTTGATATTACTGCGAAGGAATGTGGAAAAAATTGTTACAAATAAATTGTTTAGGACTGAAAAATAATGAAATCTCTTGTAATAGGAGATAAAATAATATTTTGTCATTTTCTTTTTTGTTGTGTGGACCAAATGAAAGTACTAATATATTAGAAAAAAATAAAACAAACATGAGGTGCGAATTTAAATAGCATGCAAATTCGGAATATGTCCAATCATTTGCTTGCATTGAATTACATCCAACTCTGGATATAACTCCGTAGGTAAATTAACTGCTTCAAAAAATCGACTGCAGTTTCTCTATTAAATTATCATTTTTCATTTTTCTAAAAATATTTATCTTATGCGAAATATCTGATGCACATGTGTGGAAGTTGATGAAGTCTAATTTCAATACCACCGATTCCCTTGAAAAGGAGACCCAAGAATAAAAATATCATTAAAAAACTTGTACAGCTTAATTATTGTACACGGTTATCAAGAAAAACTTTATGTCCTGCACATGCTAAATTAATGGATTCCTATTAAATTGTCCACAAATGGTGCTAACAGTTAAGTTAGTGTGGGCATAAGCAAGATTATAAATTTCTAGAGGTAATTTTTTTCATTCTTTCAACTATAACCTTAAAATTCATATAAAAGGCTAGTAAAAGGCTCTTCTAATAAAACCAGGGTTACATTTTATCACTATTTTGTCTGTGTAAAAAATTTAAACCATATAGCCTGTTAAACATTGGAAAAATCTCCAATTTAGACGACAAATAGAGGCTATTTCTCATTTCATTTAGCAATTTACAGTCAACTTATATGTCTTGCTGCTGGTCGCCATTTACTCTATTCTATTATATAAACTGCAAATGTTTACTAATTAGAGAATAACTTGCTACCTACTTTTTATGTATGACTACTGAAGAAGCTTAGCAAAATTTGGCTCAAAGGATGCGGAATGTAACTATAAAATTTTAGCATAGTGGCGTGGATTTGATTATTTTTTAAATCAAGTCTGCGAAATTTCAGTAAATACCAATCCCACTGTATTTAACCAGTCGTCAAATAATATAGCAAAACCAAAGTTAGTAACACTCAAGCAGTCAATTACTGTTTAATTGTAGATTTTACCAGTCGAGGCTCTTTTCTAACCAAAGGACAATACGCAAGGATTGTCGTAATGCTTCAAAATCGAAAACAGAGTGCAGTTCTTTTATGGAATTAAGAACAGGAAAAGTATAAAAAATTAAATTTTTATTATGATAGTATAAATTAATTTTGCAGTCAAACACACTCTTTAGAATAGCATGGAAAATACTCTCCAAAGCACTATCACATGTGAGATTCTTGGTGGTTTTGAAAACATGCAAACCCATAGTGTTATGAAATCACTTTTTAAATTCCTTATCGATATTTGCTCTAATGCAATGCAGTACGCGACAGATATGAACTGGTAGTTTGTGTTTCCAGTTACAGGTTCACGCAACTTACGATCAAATGACCACTTAACTTTTACGTAATCATTCATATTTGGAATGGTTGTGTGTTAAGAAGAGTGAAAAAATTCCGAAACTGGATGTTTCAACAGGTTATTGGTTTACTGTGCACATACTTCTGAAATTTTGACATTAATTTCCAAGTGTCAATCACCTAAAATAGTCAAATAACAAAACAGGTGCAAATTTTGTTTAAACGGTTTCATTTACACTTATTGTTAGGTTTCATAAAGGTTACTGATGCTTCATTAGATATGTGAGAATCATGTATTTGCGGGTTCGTCAGTCTGTAACTCTGAAAAACATAATATGTGCAATAAATTAATCAGTGGACGTTTAAATTAAGCCAATTAAATTTAAATGAACATAGTTAACAAGTCCTTCAGTCACACATTCGTCTAGGAGATTGTACCGTCCTATTATCCCACATTCCTCACCCAAATATATAGTGGTTAACGGGCGTAATACCGGCTCCTACTGATGAGTCGCCAGTAAGCACGAAACGAATGTGCATGAGATTATACTTTCCGTTCATGCTGCCTTTGGTTTGTCCTTCTGGTCACAACTGAACTAATTTGTTACTAGGTTCGCAACACCTAATACATACTTGGAAGTCCCTCAGTCAGTTTTCCTAGAATCCAAACTAATATACACTGATATAGGTAGGTGATCACTCGGTATAGCTGCACTGCTTAAATAATAAATAGAAAATTTGCGGATTCCAACTTAGCCA
>JAQBSW010003266.1:0-86186 GCA_029291075.1 Eudiplozoon nipponicum
TGCATCGTAACAGAATCTGCCATTACAGCATGTACTTGTGGTTCTTGCTGTTTATACACGCCGTCTAACCCTCTGAAATTTGTTGGCCAATATATGTTCATTTTGTCAAATACTTCCATTGTTGTTCTGAGCCTAATTGGTAGCTCAGCTGTAAAAGTGGAGTTGACTACGTCTCTAGATATATTCAACCTGGAAGCTTTTGTACAAAGGCGTTCGTAAAATTCGGACGGTTGTTGACGTCCCATTTTTTCTAAGCGTAATAATTCGCACATTTGCGCTGATCTTCCAGGCTGATATCTCTGTTGAATTTCTGCCATTAATAACTCAAATGCATTATACGGCTTTCCTTCTACAGTTCTGTCTCTGAAATTTTCCAAAGCATTTCGGAAATTTTCAGGCAACTCCATCCATGCTGCAACAAATTTTTCCATAGGGTTCACAATATTGTAAGCACTAAATATCATTTGGGCATCTCCTACCCAACTTGAATGTTTTCTGACTTATACTGTGGTAGACTTAATATTTTTGGACTGGCGCGGTCGCCAAATTTTGTTGAGGCCCTTAACCTATCCGTGTCTGTATGCCCCATAGATGCCAGATCGCTGGAAGTCCTAAAATTCACAGTAGAGTCTGATATGCTAATATTATTGCTTGTGTCATTTAAATTCAAGTCCGCTATTTCCTTCACTAACTTGCATGTGTCCTCATATTTAATATCGGTAACCATGATCAAATGTTTTAATAATTAAATTGACACTTACAATGGCAAATGGAAGGTGAGAGTCGGACAGCTGCTATGCCAGCAATAATCTGTTTCGATGTGTACGTGACCCACAAATAAAACAATTATACCTGTTCCAAGGCTCCTCCTCAGTGCTATATTATATCAGAACACAAGGCAATTGATGGAAGAGTTTATTGTATAATGTTGTAATCGTTTATTATGGAAAGAAATGTTAAAATGCAGCAGACCAAAATTTCAATACCAGACAGGAAGCGAGATACTCAAAAACTGAAAATAGCGCACAATTTTAAAAATCAAGTATTTAAACAAAGAATGTTCTGGAAAATAAAAAGAAAAAATTCTTTTTAAATAAAGTTGTTACAATCAGCTATGGTGGTTTAAATTTATCATTCAAGGTCATTTTATATAAGGCGGAGGATTCAACATCCTCCACAGAAGTTCAAACTTGACAAATAGAGTTCTCGTTAGGGTCAAATAGTTTAATTCTGGTTTTACACAATATTTCTCTTAACTGTGATTTTAGCATTAATATCTGTTAGTTTCAAGCAGTTTTAATTGAGATTTCTTGAACTGCAAATTTAATTTTAATTAATAGGGTTTTGTTTAATAATAATACACACCCGCGCGCAATACGCAGGTAACATGTAGTGGATTTATGTGACTTAACGCCGAAACCCAGGATTTAATCATATTCTTTATTGTTATTACTCTTATACCGAGATGGTAACTTGTGTTGACAATATTGATATCTCTCAAAACCTTGTATACAGTGGACTAATTATTTGTGGTGCTTATTGTGACTACTTTTACACGATTTTTATCTTTGATGAATAACATTTTGAATTTGTGGCCTTATCACATCACCCTTCGGGAAAGGGCCATGGATTAATCATGAACACGGATCGTAATAACAGCTACCAGATATTAAGTATGAGAGTAATATCACACTAAATAGACAACTAGCCCACAGAACCTCTTACATTAGCTAGAAAACCCCCTACATCATGTCAACATGGTTCTAAGAAAGACTGATCAACAATTAAGTACTTTCTATCCTTGTGGAAGCATGTAATAACGTTGGATGAGAAAAAGATGAATGCACTATTTGATAAATCAAAAGCTTCTGAATGGAATTATTTTGATGCTATTATGAAAGCGATTATTTCATTGATTATTGATCCGATTATCGTTAGATTAATTTGTTTTGTTTTATATAATCGAAGCATGGATTTTTTAAATAGATAATTTGCAATCCAAATCAAATAATGTTACAACTAGAGATTCATAAGGACAATGTTTTTGTCCAATTTGATTTGAAATTAAATTTGCGAATTTGCAGATTATGTTCCTCAATGACCGAAAATGCAAATTTGCTAACAACTTAAAAATCTTCTTTCCATTTAATCCAAACATATTTATTTCCATAAAAAAATTTAACCTTAGATATGCATGATTTGACTTTGTATTTAATAATTTTAGGGTTGTGAATCAATAGTAAAAATAGCAAACATTAAAATGGGTAAAAGGGCAATATTTAATTATTTAGAAAGAAATCTCTTGTTCAGATCTTCCCTTAAACCAAACTTTTTCAGATTCTTTGATGACGTCTTAATTTGGGGTAATGGAAATAAGGATGTGGAGGATTTTCTGTATTTAATTAATCAATTACGCGAGTTAAAATTTACATTGAAAAAAAGAAAGAAAAGAAGAATTATCTTTTATGGATTTAAAATTAAAAAGAATGGATCAAATATTAGAAACCGATTTTGATAGGAAAGATAATTTTTCGAGTAATAATAATAATAATAATAAATTTATTTGGCAACAAAAGCCATCTTTCCCAACAATTGAAATGATAAGATACAATTCCAACGTAGGGATATATAATGTTGAATGAAATCGTGACTAGCAAAGTATTTAACGATAAGACTGATGGGAGTTGTAAAAGAGAAGCGCTTTTATCAACTTCGTAATAATTCGTTCTGAAAAGAAAGAGATTTCATTTGACTAGTTATGAATCGACTAGTTTAAAGCTCATGAAGAATCAAAATATCTATGCAGGATTTGCTGTCGTAGGTTAAACAAATTTGAGACTGTGTTAGAAGACGAGGAAGAACCAGATTCAGACTTCGACCATCGTAATTCTTTGTCGTAATTTTCGATTTTCTGTAAGGTGGGATTGACTAAGATAAAGTCGACTAGTTTGAAGCTTGTGAAGGATCAAAATATCAGCATTATATGCAGTATTCACTGACTTCAGAATAATGAAATTAAGATTATTGGAAGGCGAGGAAGAATCAGCGTCAGTTGTATACCTTCAGATTTTCCATCAGAATTTTAGAGACTCCGATAGTTTGCTGAAATAAAATGACAAGTGTTGGTACAGCAAATCGTGCCAGAGTACTTAATAAGTGGAAGCAGTAAACAGGAATAGTATTAAGGTGCCCAGATGTGACGTTAAGATTCTAAGGCGACTTGTCTAATTTGGAGGCTAGGTAAGAAGTTAACGCTCCGAAACTAGTTAAAACGCTAATGATAAAAAGAATATTACGAGTGAAGTAGGAATCAGTTTTGTTTCCAATCAGAGTTTTCACATAGGAATTCGTTAAAGATGTGTATTTTAACCGCCTTCGTAAACTCTTACTGTAAAAGGAGTATAATTTTCGTAGGTAGTGCGTTAAATACACTTTGGCATTGGAGAAAGATAGATTTTGTTAAATATATTGGGAGTATAGTTGGATTGAACTAAAGTGTTGCTAGTGCACGTAGCGTATGGATAACATTGGAGAGCGAAATTAGACATTTACAAGCTAGTGGAGATCTTATTAATGATACACATGACTCGTAAGTGTCTGATAAGCCATAATAAGAGAAGATTTTCCAGGATCAAATAGATCTTTCTTTATAAATTCAAGCTTTAATAAAATTCATTATACTCTTCCCATGTGCAAAAACAAAAATATATTTTATCAGATACAATAATATCTGATAAAATTTCTTTTTTCTGCACATGGAAAGGGTACAATGAATAAATAGATCTGTTTTTGATGAGGATACCACATTTACTAAAATTTGTTTTTTTTTCTTTGAGTGTGTCGTCAGCCCTTAAAATGGGACTAGAAATAAAATCCAGAAAATTTGTAAACAATTTTGAATTTCTAGTTCCAACGTCGTTTTCAAACAAGCAACTTACGGACGGTTTCAGAGTGAAGGACAGGTGAGAACCCATTAATCAATGCCAAACGCAATCTCTGCACCTGTAAATTTAATGTAATCAAGATTTTGCCGGCCTACGATTGCTATCAATTTTCCCGCACAAGAAAATTGCGAAATAAAATTGAGAGTTGACAGCGCCGCGCAAGGTACAACAACATTTAAGATTTTAATTATATTCATTTCCATGATGCTGGTATTAAGGATAACCATGAAATCAAACTTTGGCAATAAATCGTAGATTAAACTACAACCTAGATATGTACAGCTTCTGTTGCGAGACATTAAAAGAATAGTTTGCTGTGCTACGAGAAAATGGTCGCTAATATTGAGAAAAATATTATCGAATGATATATAACTACAAATATATATTATGTGGATTAGGCTGATCTTGAACTGCGTTGCCGCTAGTTTGAACCCAACGAAACACTTTGTCAAACACAGTTTGTACTACTGCAAACCTTATGGTTTGGGAGGATGTGCTATCATATAAAAGCATTTGATTTGAATCAGTTGACAGGCATTTATATGATCAAAATAAAAAAGATACATGAAATGGGGACAAGGTCTGGACAATCGGAGATCTCTTCTCATTTGGAGGAAAATCTCGCGGCAAAATATATTTATTTTCAAAAATTTATAAAATTTACAACCAATTTCCAAACGAGCTTCAAGAACCGCCATTTTCAATGATTTAAAATGTAATAAGCTTGAATAAATATAATAATCATTTGAAATTTGATCATGACAATACATTTTGTTGACAAAAAATGAATAAGATAACTGTGGATCGTAACATACCTTATGAATATTTTTGTCTCCATGAACTTTTTTTTATATTTGAAATCTTAGATATTATATTATCGTACCGGCCTCGTTACAAATTAACAATTGCTAGTCACTGTTCTTACTCATATATTCCAAATTCTGCTTTCGAAATGTACCTTGCTCTTTCCAATTATCGTTCGATTAAATTTATTAAAACTTAAATTTATTAACTATTATAAAAATATTCATTAAAAGTATGATATTTTGT
This sequence comes from Eudiplozoon nipponicum, assembly GCA_029291075.1. Taxonomy (NCBI): domain Eukaryota; kingdom Metazoa; phylum Platyhelminthes; class Monogenea; order Mazocraeidea; family Diplozoidae; genus Eudiplozoon; species Eudiplozoon nipponicum. The sequence goes on from JAQBSW010003266.1 coordinate 4,995, forward strand.
CTTTATTATATCGTGATTTGATTTAGCTCATACAATAATAATACTGAATGGTGTTCATTCAGTTGATAATTGAATGAAAAAATTAGCGATATTTATTTATATGTGCCAATTAAGCATAAACTTATGAGTTAATGAGCATATTTATGATATATTATGTTTTCCACTTATTCGATAGAACAGTTGTTGCTTGAATACCAATAAGGATACTCTATTCTCTTCTTTATATACATTACCCGTCTTGTACAAACCTCATTGCTGTCTTTAGATATAAACTATTGCCCGTCACTCTTTCACTCCCTTTTACATAATCCTGTTTTTGATTTGTTCCTTTATTTTTACAATTGTCAAGCAAGATGGCATTTGAAGGAATGTTTTTTGTGCGGTACTGAATTAATTGAAATTACCTGATCTGCGTTTTGACTAACGCAGCTTTCATTGTTCCAGTAAATTTCTTTTTTCATAATATTTCGATCTACATTACCGTAGATCTTCATCAGATGCATTTCACGAAACAAATGAAACAAATGTGTTATTTCCTCTAGTCATAATATTTATATATACCACAGACTGACCTTTCATTAGATATTCGCGTGTCACATGTATGTGTGTGTGCATTTTTATAACCGTTGTTTTCATCTAACTAATTTAGACCAGAGTGGCTGAATAATAATTTATCAATTTCATGCAATAACTATTCGTTTTTTTTTCTTTTTTTTTCCCACTCAATGTAAATGACGTAACTGAGATGGGGAGACCCATAATTCAGAAACACTCGTCATAAAAACATGCCTTGAGTGATAAGACCAGAAGTCCAAAACGACTAATGCACATGTTAATTTACAATTCAAACCACTAAGTTATACTCAAGATAGATAAGTTAAAAACAGTTATTGGCGCACGCCACGCATGTGCATGTGTATGTGTATGCATAACTAGAATTATAGCAGTAATACCGTTAAATGGTATAATAAATATACGTTAACGAAACAACAAATCGTGAGGCAAGTGTCAAATATTTCCTTTTTAAATATTTGTTTAAAACATGATGTTATTCCTAAATGTTTTCGTTTTAAATTAAATTTTAAGTTAAATGCTTATGGCATGTCTCTTAAGCATGACCTTTGTATAAATATTATAAAAACTTTGATTCGTGATTTAGTTAAACGCAAGATTATACTTATTAAGAAAAAAACTAAACTAAGATCGATGTTAACTTCTCTTTTGCACGCAGATGATTTTAAATGCATTGAGGATTTCAGTGATAAAGCCCGTAATAGAGAAATAAAAAAAGTAAGAATTAGACATGATAAAAAATTAGCTGACTTGGGAATTTATAGACCCAAAGAAAGTGATAATTTAATCGGGACTAATAGAATAGTAAATCTATCAACATTAAGTCTTAAGAAGGATCAAGTTGAACTACTTAACCGTGGTTTAAACATGGCTATTCCTAATGAAAGATCGGTTAGAAACGAATTAATTACTGAGGCTGTCAAAACGGCAAAGCTTCTATTGGATAATGATAGGGTGAAATTTGAATTAGACGTTGCCTCAATGGTTTTAACACACAAAGAGGGTAAGGTTAAGCCTAATTATGAAATTAAACGTCTCAGAAAGGATTTAGTATCAAATAATGTTATATGTCTTAAGGCGGATAAAGGAGGAGCTACAGTTCTGATGAATCAATCTGATTATGACAATAAAATGATAGAACAGTTAAGTAATGCTGAAGTATACACTAAAATAACAAAAGACCCTACTGATAAATTACAAGGGCAAGTAAAATTATTAATCAATAATATGATTGCTAATGAAGAATTGGATTCGACGCATGGTAACACTCTCATTCAAAGAGATACCGTAGCACCCAGAGTTTATGGTTTAGTTAAAGTGCATAAGCCGGGTAATCCTTTAAGAATTATAGTGAATGTACAACACTCCCCAACATATAAAATTTCAAAGTTTTTGTGCCATAGAATAAGAAAATATTCCTATTTCTTAGAACATACCTTGCTTAACTCATATCATTTGGTTGAAATTATTGATAAATATGTACTAGATGAAAAGGATAGATTAGTAAGCTTAGATGTAGTATCTATGTACACAAATATACCGGTACCTGAGGCTCTGGATTGTTTTAGACGTTTCCTAGTTGATCACCCATTAATATTAGAAGGAAGCAAAATGACGTTAGGACACGTCATGGAGATGATGTATATTTGTATGTCCTCCACTTACTTTAAATTTCGTAAGGAATTTTATAAACAAATTAGGGGCGTTCCAATGGGACAACCTTTGTCGGTCCCAATAGCCAATATCTTTATGCATTATTTGGAAAATAATCTGTTGGATAAGACTCCATTAAAACCAAAATTGTACCTACGTTTCTTGGATGATATATTACTCATCTGGAACCATGGTGACAATGAATTGGTAAATTTCTTAAATTTAGCTAATCGAATGAGCGAACTACAATTTACCTTAGAAAGGGAATCGTCAGGTGAATTACCATTTTTAGATGTCAAATTAATTAGAAATGGTCTGAAATTGGGAAGAGATATTTATAGGAAGGATACTTATTCAGGAATCCTTCTTAATTTCAAGTCCAATCACCCGTTTCGTATGAAAGTCGGGATCTTAAAGTCATTAACATTAAGAAGTCTCAAGTTAACAGATATAAAGCATAGGAAGTTAGAATTAGACAGACTACGTGATATATTCAAGACTAATGGTTACCCTCCTCATTTAATAGATACAACAATGAGGGACATGGTGAAGAAATTTAATCCTAGTTTGAGATACATAAAAGCAGATAAGGAGAAGGAAGAGCGGAAGATCATGGTATTACCGGACTCTATATTAAGTAGGAAAGTGAAATCAATAGCTTTAAAATACAATATAAGGACCGTTTTAAGACAGCCCCTTACACTAGGCACTATACTCCCTAACCAAAAAGAAAAGATTGAACCCTTAGACACTTCAGGAGTGTATGAGATCCCATGCAATGATTGTAGTCTCAAGTATGTTGGTGAGACCATGCGTCCAATCAAAGTAAGAAGAGGTGAACATAAAACTGCGTGTAAGTATGGACATATTGCTAAATCAGATCTTGCTCGTCATGTAGTGGAGACTGGGCATACTATCGACTGGGAGGAATGCAAACGCATAGCAATATGTAGTCGTAATAGGGTGACGAGATTGATTAGGGAATCTATAGAAATTAAATCTAGAGATGATATTATGAATGAAACAGCTGTTGAAAAATCTTTAGGTCCGATTTGGAATACTGCACTAGCTAATGGAAAGAAAAGGCAATTGCATGAATTGGTAACTGAATCTAGCTCCAGTAAAAGATTAAGAACATCAGATTAAGATTGACTAATTATTGGGCTTTTATTCAAGAAATGAATAAACAATTATGAATATAGCCTTCAAATTTCATCTCTAACTATTCATTTGATTTTAAAACAAATAGTGATTTCAACCTTAATTTTCTGTTTACACCCCCACCCTACCCATTGGAAATATTCTAATAATACAATATTTATAAATAATAATTTGTCTGACGCGTGCAAAGGGTAAATTAATGTCTATTGACTGCAGTTTCATTTAGATGTACGTACATGTGTATCAAAATAATTTAACCAAGTTTTTTCTAGTTATGCATACACATACACATGCACATGCGTGGCGTGCGCCAATAACTGTTTTTAACTTATCTATCTTGAGTATAACTTAGTGGTTTGAATTGTAAATTAACATGTGCATTAGTCGTTTTGGACTTCTGGTCTTATCACTCATGGCATGTTTTTATGACGAGTGTTTCTGAATTATGGGTCTCCCCATCTCAGTTACGTCATTTACATTGAGTGTGAAAAAAACGAATAGTTATTGCATGCAATTGATAAATTATTATTCAGCCACTCTGGTCTAAATTAGTTAGATGAAAACAACGGTTATAAAAATGCACACACACACACATGTGACACGCGAATATCTAATGAAAGGTCAGTCTGTGGTATATAAATATTATGACTAGAGGAAATAACACATTTGCTTCATTTGTTTCGTGAAATGCATCTGATGAAGATCTACGGTAATGTAGATCGAAATATTATGAAAAAAGAAATTTACTGGAACAATGAAAGCTGCGTTAGTCAAAACGCAGATCAGGTAATTTAAAAGATGGCATTTGTTGCTAAATAAAAAATTATTATAACGGCGTATTATAGTGTAGAAGGTTTTGTAGTTAATGTGAGAGGTTCTGCGGGCTAGCTGTCTATTTAGTATGATATTGCTCTCCTACCTAATACCAGGTAGCTGTTATTACGATCCGAGTTCATGATAAATCCTTGGCCCTTTCCCAAAGGGTGATATGTGAAAGCTCAGACAAATATCAATGTTTTATTGAATATAAAGTTGAAAAGCAAAGATAAAAATCGTATAAAAGTAGTCACAATAAGCACAAAATATAAATCCAATTTTTCGTTTTCACAGTGATTCACTGTGTGCTAGGTTTTGAGTGTTAAATCACATAAATCCACAGAACTATAGGGTTTCGGGTAAACGATTGAGAAATACACAAAATATAAATAGATGAAGTCTTAATTGCACTGTTAGTGGTCATGTAGCAAGTTTTAGATCACATAAGATATATAAAGCCTGGCTTTGAGCTTTAAGTTACATAAATCTACTGCATGTTACTTGCGTATTGCTCGCGGTTGTGTGTAATTATTTTTAAACAATACCCTATTAATTACAATTAAATTTCCAGTTCACGAAATCTCAATTAAAACTGCTTGAAACTAACAGAGATTTGTTCTAAAATCACAGTTGAGAGAAACATTGTGTAAAACCAGAGTTAGACTTTTTGACCTCAATGAGAAATATAGTTGTCACAATTGAATTTCGTTTGGTTGTAACGCGGAGTCGCGTGTTATTGACAGTGTCTTGCTTCATGTCTGGTAGTGGTGTGGTTTCATACCATCGAGTAGTGCGATCCAGTATTGACAATAGATGGCGTATATTGTACACGCCAGAAAAGGTTGCCAGATCATCGTGTATGTGTGTGAACCGTACTTTTGGCACTGGTATAACTTGTAGCGCCGTTTTGGTTTGTCTCGTAACTCTGCATTTCTGACATTCTAGACATTGTTTTAACCACTTCTTCACATCTCGCCGCATGCCAGGCCAAAAATACGTTCTGGATAAAATTTTCAATGAGGCTTCGCCAGATGAGTTACTCAGTGAGTGGTAAACCTCAAAGATCTTGTGATGGATTTTTCCAGGTATAAACGGCCAAGGGCCCATGCCAGTTATTTCACACTGCAGTAGAATTCCATCATAATCAAGTGTTTTCAGGCGATTGACATCAAATGTTCGAAGTGATGGATCATCTTTCTGTTCTGTTTGCAATTCCTGGGTACTTATAGGGGAAAGACACAGGATAGAGGCACAGAATTCTACAGGACGGCTCGTGGAGTCTGCCACTAAGTTTTCTGATCCTCTGACGTTAGTGACTTCACATTTATACTCGTGTATTCGTGTAAGTTGTGAGTTGACACATCGTGAATATAAATACTCTTTCTTTCCTCTGAGCTTCGAAAGTAGAGGAAGGTGGTCGGCGTAGATCTTGATAGGTTTAGAAGTGTAGGATCGATCGGTAGATTGTAAGTAACTCTTTCCCTAATGTATCATATCGCGTCTCGCGAGGTTTTAGTTTTTTCTAGTCGAACGCGATAGGTCGGTGTATGCCATTAATGGACTTTTGAAATATTGCACCTGTGGCAACGTCGGATACGTCAGTGATCAATTCAAAATGTTGAGACCAATCAGGAGAATGTAGCATTATCGCTTTGCGTAAAGCTCTTTTGGCATCCTCGCAAGCCTGCATGTCGTCCACGTTGAGCTGAATCAGTTGTGATTTCTTGACAAAACGGCTTTCTGACACGAGGTATTTGTGAAGAGGTGCCAGAATCTCGTCAAGGTACGAATCGAGAATAGTAATTCATCTTGCCCAAGAACCGTCGTGACGCTCGATCGGTGGTTGTGGACTGTATATCTTGAATGGTACGTATCTGAGTGCAGTATAGGATACAGAGTTTTTGTCTATTGGTACTTGATAGTAGGCTTTCACTAGGTTGAGTTTTGAGTACACAGCATGACCAATAGCAGATCTGAGTAGGTCAGTTGGATGTGGCAGGATGTACGAATCAGACTGCGTGCAAAATTGAGAATATGTTAAATCCCGCACTCTCTGAATGTTCCGGGTTCACTCTTTGGTACCACTACCACAGGTGACGCAAATGGTGAGCTGGATCGTGCACAGATGCCTTGTTGACGTAGCACGGCGAATACTTGCTCGGCGGCCCTTTGCTTGTGTGGTGCCAATGGACGTGCTCAGGGAGGATGAGGGGGTAGCTTCGATAAGATGATACGATGAGCTGTGATAGCATGCTTTCTCTTGGGATCGGGTATAAAAGAGATAGGTTTGAAAATCTCTTCATGTCGCTTTAAAACATCGTCCAGTTGTGGTACATGAGGAACTGGAGGAATTAGCTGTATAGATGAGACTGCTTTGGCGCCATTCGTGCATTTTAGCGCTGATGATAGCAACCGATTGTCGGCAGTACGTATCTCTTGTGTTTTTGGACGTATAGTAAGGTCGAAGTGTTTAATAAAGTCACGTCCAATGATGTTTCTTGTCGTGTTGGTAATATTGAAAGGATAATTGAAACATCTTTTTGAATTGGAGGACGAGATTGTGTGTACTGGTACCCCAAACTTCGCTATATTAGAGCCATTGGTGCAGGTAAGACTGCTGGTGTTGACTGGGTGGGTGGGTTCAGAATAATTGTGGCGTAGTAAGCTTACATCTGATCTAGTGTCTATGAGAAATAATTCGCCAGAGTTTGCGTCACGGATGAGGAAGTATGTTGAAAGTGGCAACTGACGGTAGGACTGGTTGCAGGAATGTTGGAGTTTGAAGCATGACTTGACTGGAGCCGTCGCTCTAAAGACAATAGTTTGATTGCGCTCTACCGCGATAGCAACGTACTTCGAGCCAGAAGACGTTGGGCGGCCAACTATCTTGGGGTGATCAGCCTCTACTGCCGCAGAGGACGCTGACCCCAGTAGTTTTCCGAACCCTCCATTGGCGGGTCATTCTGAGTTGTCCAAGGTGACTGCGCCCATCTGAACGTCGCGTCTGTACGCGGGAACGCGCAGTCATTTCTGAGGCAATATTGAGTGGAGTGGCCATAGCTGCGGTGATTCGGACACCACTCCGGCGGTAGCTGCGGAACTGTGGCCCGGCCTCTGGACGTCGACCGCCCGGTGCTGTTTCGGGACGATGGTCGACGCTGGTCACGCCAGCTCTGGTTGCATCTATAGTGGACGGCATCGACTGAGGCCGAATCTAGCCTGAGGCTGAGGATCTCGAGCAGGCTGATGAGGCATTCATTGATGACATTATTTCGGGCAGATGATAATGTGGATTAAGGCTCAGGCAGTCATGAGGTGATGCAACCTGGCTCTGAGTCAGGTGAGCTGCACTGATTTTTTTCCACCACTTGTCTAGAAGTGTCGGTAGTACGTCGTCTTGCCCTTCGGCGGATTTGCACAGAAACTTGTCTATCTCTTTGAGTACTAGAGGAAGCTTCTGAATGAATAGACGCATTAAGATTTCCTTAGTTAGGTAGAATTCAGAGGTTTTCTGCTTCATCTCCCTAAATAGTTCGGAAGGCGTGCGGCTACCTAGGGACATCTTGTTCATCAGTTCTGTAAGCCTGTCTTCCCGATATGGTGTCAGGCGTTGTTTGACGGCGCGCTGCAGGCTCTGCCATGGCTGCGAACATGTGCCCTCAGTGTATTGATGCAGGATGTCTTTCAGTACGAGTCTGAAATAAATTGGGATTGTTTCCCATGCCCTCAAAAAGATAAGAACCTTTTCTGTTATATTGGACATCTTGACCAATAAAGTAACATCGTGGATCCACTAGTCAAGGTAGCCTGGATCGAATTAGCATATCTTGTACTGGGTCCATGTGGTGGTGCGACTTGTTGCTGGGCTCGCCAACGGGCTTCCTGCATTTCCCGAGCTGGACGTCATCTTGTGTGTGTGTGTGCTGTCGAGTATGGATGACAGTGTAACATCGTCCTCGCCCGTCATCGTATGGTTCTCTTCGAGAATTGTGATCTCAATAAAATGGTTCGCTGTGATTTGTGGCTCAGGATTTGTTTTAACTTGAATGACCAGACTTCTATTATATAGATAATAGTTCCATAACTTAAAGACAAATAATTTGATCCCGAATGAACCAAACGATGAAGAATTAAACGCCTTTGAGATATCTGATAAAATATTTAGCGCATCCATTTATTTACGTCCAGAACAATTATATGATTCTCTTGGATAGAATGTTCGTGGTGGTTGAACGTCCTTTCGTAAAGTCAATAGGTAAAATAGTGTTCAATTTGTCTACAATTACTCGTTAAGTTATCATCAATAATGAAGTCATATTTGGTGTTGATCTATAGTCGCTGGCATTATGTCGTTTTTGAAAATTTTACATTTCTTTTACAATAATTATTAGTATATTGTCTAATATATTTCAAAAATTCAAGTTCTTGTTCAGCAAATGAACGGAGTGTGTTTAACAACGACATAGATATGTGAAGCAAGTTATCATTCGATATTCCTATATAGTCCTTTTGTTCTTGAGATCTCATTGCCCCATTATTTATATTAAACTTTCACAATCCTTGACAGGTTTCTGATCGTGTTCATCTATATGATTAAATGCAACAGTCACAATTCAGGCTTTGGAAAATAACATTAAATTGCCAAAATCTCCATCCAATCAAACACAAAATCACAGTCAGTTTTATCTTATGGAAGCAACTGTTTTTATTTCTCCTTATAATTGCAGGAAACGTTAAGAAATTTATATCCAATCTTTTGTTTAATTTTATGCTTGGTCAGTATGATCATTTATACATATAACATCATATGCAAATTCGTTTGGTGCTTACTAAAATTATTTAGTGTAAGGTTTTTATTTTTTTATACTTCCAACATTTTCACAAAATACGGAATTTATATCTATATTCTTATCTGCCGCTATGCTCTTGAATATTAGGTTAATCCGTTAGGTTTTTTCTGCTTTATAATATTATTTCGCTTACTCTATTCTGTTGAAAATTATTAGCGGAAGTATTGCCGTAGATCCACGGATTTTTGGATCATTACTTAGTGCTGAAGATCTTCCTTTGCTACAAGAGTTCTTTTCTATTATTGCATTTGACCAACTATTCTTGTCATTTCCTTAATGGTTGCCGATTTAGTTCTCTTTGCTTCGGCCAGATTTCTCTGAAGGAATGTAATGTCTATTCCAATAAAAACGTATTATATATGCTCAATTTGTCATTTTTCATATAAATGTCTTCAGATAGCTTGTTCAGCGGTCTTTTACTGAGTTTTATTACAATAATTCTTGAGCGTTTTGACTTCAACTCGACTTAATAGCATTTTATTTTCTGATTCTTCTATCTCAATAATGAAGACATTGAGCTTGACGACCTCATCCTGATTTGCATCCTTGCTCGTGTTGAACATTATCATTTGGTCTTTCCTTTGGAATCTAGCTGTAACTTCACCTACTAGAACATTTAAAGTATACACACCTATTTTTGAATCAGCATTTGGAATAAATTCACCAATGTTAATTCTGGAAACACGTTCTAAGCTTGGACAACTTTTCATTGACACAATTTCTATCGGTAGAGCTGACTCAAATTTTATGTTCTGTTTGCGAATAACTTTTATTCCTATTTCCACAGCGTTCACTCTTGACAATTACTGTACTACGTCTGCTTCCAATATTTAAATACTATGTTTTATAATATTATTTCCATTAGGCATGAATTCTAATGAAATTTTAAGCTCTGTGATAATTTGCTCAATTTCTAAAAAAATTTTTGATGAAGCCATTTTAAAACCTGCGCACTTTATCACATCGGTTTCAATAAGATATCGCAATCAGTTGTCCGCAAATGTGGCATCCATCAAACCAAAGAAATTTATGTTGGCCTTTTTGGAATTTTAGAACAGTTGGATTTTTACTATTGTAAATTTCTGAAAATTTTATGGTGTAGCGCAGCTGCCGGTGTAATTTTGCTTCTTAGAATATTTTTGTAATTATAGAATAATGATTCAGCAAACGGTTTCCTTAATTTATTTCGTTTTTCGGATATCCTTCTGCCTCTACATCGCGGCCACTCGCATTGCGCCATGCTGACAATATTCATGACAGAGTGGCGAAAGAGGTTGCTCTGCGCAACCATATTAAGTGCAATTTATTTAACTGGTCTCCACAAGCAATCAGGCTTCAGATTAGCTTACGCATTTGTTTGGTAACTTCTATCACTTGAAAGTATATTTTGATGACCAAAAACGTGCTTTTGTACTAACAACACACAAAACATTCATCAATGACGAGCCGGAAACTCTCAAGAGTCAATCTACTTTAGACACCTCAAGCAAGTTCAAACTCAGGCAAGACAACACATTGTTACGAAGTGTGACCGATAAAGTTGCTAGCATTCATTAATCGAACTCGAATCTCTCCAATAATGTAGTTACGTTCTACGGCTGAACCAATTCGAAGAGAAGATGCACAACTTTTCAAAGTATTCGAGGAGATGCTCCTATGCCTCATGTGTGCTAATAAGTCCCACACGCTTTGAGAGGCTGCTTCTTACAACCGATCATAACCACGAGTCCACTGATTCCACCAACCCAATTTTTCTGCAACTTAGCTTTATGTCCGACCCCGTCATGAACCAATGAACTAGACTTTCGGGCTTATACATGAACCATTCGTTAAAATGTCACATCTACTCACTCAGAATACCGTGACTCCATCTATTTTGCTCCCTAAGATAACCAAGATACCCAAATTGACCCCGGTCGCCAATAAATGTCGCAAGTGCGAGTCCCAGACATACACTATGTCGCTGATCTCTTTTTAAACCTCGCTACCGCCATTCCTGACAGCGAAAGTTCCTCTACATCGCTGTATTTGCCTTGCAATGAAACCAGTCCATCATTTGCGGCACACTTCTCATAGATTGCATCGTGTCTTCTACCTCCTACGTCAAGTTTCAAACAATTTACACTCCCAAGCCGTCATTAAGAAGGGCATCAGGATAGTTAAGATTGATTACGAGAATTTGCTTCTCATCAAAAAGAGATCCATTATTCTTGTCAGCTCAGATAGTTTGTGTAAAACTCCCTCAAGCTTCTGTACGCCTATTTTATAATTCTTCTTCTGATTCTTTCTCTGAAATTCTCATAACTTTTAGGTTTCTCCCTGCATAAGTCAATCAATTACGGACAAAAATTTCTTCGAACGAACTGGACATGTGCTTGGTGGTTAAAACTTTGGTATCTTCCACCTTGCACAATGATGATCTATTCCACATTAACGGTTGTTCATTCCGTGGAAGCCACAGAGCTGTTTGCCGTGGAGCAGGTTTGGTTGCTTATATCCGGTCCTCAGGTATGCCAAAGCGCATGACTAACTCTAACTAGTAGGAAATTAAATTTCTGCATATTATATAGTCCTCCTAATCTTTCCATCATCGAGGATACTTCGTAGAGCCCAACATTTATTTACGGCCGCGTCTATACGCTCATTCGTTCCTATCTCCGAAATTGATCGATATCTGTATGAATTGGCAAGGATAAATCGATATCCAACTCTATCCGTTCTGATGCTCCACAGAGATTTGTATTCGGTCCTATGATTCTTAATATTGAAATTTTTAGATTCAAAAGGAGGATACTTATTTCAAACATCTTATATATGCTGATGTCATGCTTTTAGTTGTTAGCTGCCGTGCTAACTTTGGTTCCCTCGTATCATAAATTGCTCAGCTGTTATTCTTATAGCAAGCTTAACTTTGCCAAATTAGCATCCAACTTTACCCGGATAAAATTCATTTAATAAATCCGGCCTCGACTAATTGACGTGCCCTAATCTCACCTCATAAATATATATCATCGATTATGTCAATCACTCAGATATCAAATTTGCTAAGTCATTGGACTTTCACTAATCAAAGCTTACTTTCTGCCTACCATATTCCATACCAGTGAGATTTACTGCCTCCTCATGTGCTCTAGGGAAGATTGCTTGCGATTTCTGAAACAGGTATTCCCTCTTGGTCAAGATAATTTAGAACGCCACCTACCTTTCAATCTCCTCCCTTTAAGGTATATTCGCCATATAAGTATAATCTCTTTTTAGAAAATGTTTCCACGAGCCTTCTGATTTCGAATTACTCTCTTCTTTACCACCCACATTTTCCGCGTAATTGTCAGTTTTCAATCAAATCCAACAATACTCCAAAACTTTTGCTAAAATATTATTTCAAGACCACAAGTATATTCAATACACTACGGGCGGTAATAAGAGCACTAATCACGGTGAATTTAATATAGCATTAAATCTTCCTATCTTTAAAAAAATTCCTCAGAGACAGCAAAAGCTGTCAGCGCAACCTGTTTCTCTATCACTCATAATATACATTGTCGTTATTCCTTATACTTATGACTCCTAACTAAGAGATTGTAATGGCTAAATATTTCGTAGGATATTCTTTGCGCCACTAGCTCATTAACGCCTGTTTATATATTTTGTAATTGTAATGATGCTTTCCTCGATTTCAGATCTAACGAATACTATTAGGACTAGTGAATAACAAATTCTATTTATTGTAGCTTCGTGAGTTCAGAATTTATATTGAAGCACAAAGAATGTGCACATGCTGTTCGACACTGAGCAACAATGAAGCCCTGTGTTCATTGCTATAATAGAGTCATTGTGACGCCAGAAATGGATATCTAATACGGGTGGAATAACTACCAAATTTAGAATAGTTAATTTCCTAAACAATTTATCTTAAACTTCAGTTTTTAAGATCTTCAATTAATTGTGCTGTATTTTCACACTTAATGACATTATACATTATATTAAAATAAGATTAATCATAGACTATTTTTCACCAAAAAGTGCATATGCTCACTGTCTCACTGATTGCCAATAAAATCTTTTGGAATTAAAACCTTTGAAAGCAGAGTACCCAACATTTTTTTACCAGAAGCGAATTTGCAATCCTATCCGTGATAACTGGAGGAATAATAATTTGTTGTCGATTCAATAATATATTGTTATATTATCGTGCAGGCAATTGTTAAACAGGAAGTCAGACAAATCTATACCAAAACCCAATAACCACGTACCACACAACTCAAAATCTCAAGAAGACTGAATAATAAAGTCAACAAAGAAAAGACATAATATTGGACAAATTAAACAAAGGAAAATCAAAAAATATAATATTTAATTAAGCTTTGCTTATGAACTCTGCGGTAACTTGAAATGTCAAAAAGTTAAATAAATTATTATGTTTTATATAGGGAGTTAATTAAATTCTACATACATCCTCATGCTTAAAATTTATGCCCATACATAACTTAGTCATCATTCTTCGGTTTCTTAGCAACTCTTTCAGAATGAGTTTATAAATCTCGTTCGCTAGGTTCCACTTTCACATTTTTTTTCGTCTCTATCTTTGGTTACATTGGAGGTACGCTTCACATGTTTTTCACATTTGTCTAGATCTTTTTCTTTTTCAAACATCTTCGAATCTAATCTGGCTTCAGCCTTTTGGTTGTTTGATGGGCATCGTTCCTCAGTCTCCTTCCTTATTCAGGTAAAAACTGCGAAACGCAGCAATCTGGCGTTACACACTCTTTTATGCCAATCACTTCTTTAAGTGTATTTTAATTAGTCATACGATGGATTTTGAATGGCCACATATAAAACGATTTCGTACAATTTCGTATGTTCTCGTTGATTATATAAACCTGTGAATACAACGTTAAACTTGAAGATACACTGTATTTAGGCTTTACTTTAGTTCTTCTACAAAACAATCTACTGAGCTAGAAGCCAAATCGAGATATTTTGTGCATCTATTAGAAGATCTGTAAGTAATTTCAATAGCTCTCCATAATCAAACATTACTATAGATTCTTTAAATCAAGTTTGCGAGCTTGAATTAAACACCAATCCCATTTCAATAAAAACTATAGAAAAATAATGTATCCAATTGGATCCTCCAGTGCATCGTAACGCAGCCTTTGGTTATCTGTGTAGCCTCCCATCCCTCCCATTAGCTCGCGGATTTTATGTACATATGCGTCCCACTTCAATCCTAAAGGCATTCAACGATCTGATAAATAGTTTACATATAAACTGACAATCACGATCATAAGATATCCTTACCGAAACACAATGTAATGACACTTAATTATGTAAAAATATAATAAGTACTTCCTGAGCTTTCATATCAATTAGGATTACAACTTTAAATTGATGATTGAATCTACTAATTATCGTCAGTAGATACCTATGACCAGAGACTTTAGGCATTTCTACGATATCGATATGTGTATGCATGAAACGTGCCGCCGTAATACCAATCGTTTTCACTTGTGTTTTAGTGTGACACAAAAGTTTCCAAGTTCGATGCAAGGCACATATCTCTACTCACGCCCTTATGTTTTCTACCTCTTCGGCCATACATATCTATCAGTGACCAACCTGATAATTGCTTTAATGGAAGGTTGATCAACTTAATGTAGCTTTTGACTACCTTATAGCTTAATTCCAACGGTACACAGGGCCTAGATTGGCTCTCGGAGATTCCACGTGGTAACCAGTTATCTTCAACCTTCTTAGCCAGCGCAGATACTAATGGATTAACATTCTATGTTACCACTAATTGCTGAGTAAAATCATACGAAAATGCAATAAAGTAAACGAGTGGCCCCGAACGGATCAAATCTGGATCTGATACATGCGTCCTACTGAGCATATACGCCAATTTATTCTCCTTTCCAGAAATATGAGAAGTGCTGAAAGCAAATCCTGATAGCCGGATTATTTGTGAATTTATCCGCCAAGAATTTTTAAGCCTCATGTATTTACCAAGAATATTTATCAACGGCTTTTAATCAGACAAAAACATGAAATGATGTCTGCTCAAGTTGTACTCAAAATGCAGCAATTTAACATAAACTTCCAGTAAATACTTCTCATGCGTTTCATACAGTTGTTCAGTATCTTGCAGCTTCCTATATCATAACATCCTATTCGTTTGATGATACTATTAACTCTCTAATGCAGTACTGCCAATATGGCTACATCGGAAGTATCTCTGACAAACAAATACAGCTGTCCAATCCAAAGTTTCGAATTCCTGATTACACTTAACAGATATTTGGCACACTGGAATTTTTCCTTATCGTCTTGTTTGAAATTAATATACCAGGGCATATTAATCGTACAGCTTTTACGAACCGAATGTCAAGTTAACGATCTAAAAAATACCAGCTTACCCTGGCATGAAACGATGTCAATAATTTATCGCCATCAAAATTATACAAAGTTGGATCACAATTCGGTGTTCCAACACATATCTGATCGCTTGAATCTTATCTTCCAAGGATTTAATTCCCTCCTTGGAAATGGATTTTCCAAGAAATTTTACAGTTCAGCAACCTATTTGCCATTCGTTGGCTTAAATAAACCATTGTTTTCCAGTTTCGATAACACAGCGTCCAAGTGCTTACGGCATTTCTTCCAAGATCGAATACATATATAATGATGTCGCGTATGTATACTCGAGAAAGTGGAAAGTCCTGAAGGACTTCCTCCGCTAAACCCTTAAATGTCGCACTTGCAAACTTAAATCCTAATGTCATGCATGAGAACTCATACAATCCACTTCCAGAAAATCGCACTGTGGTTAGTGATGTAGACTCTTCCGCCATAGGTTATTGATTGTAGGCTTTCTGTAGATCTAACTTATTGTAAGCCTCATAATCTGACATTTTATAGTCATACTGAATGAACTAGGGCGCGTATCTGCCATCGAAGCACTCGAACTTTCTTTTGATGGTTTTAGGATACCGCGATTAGGCACTTCTAGAAACATTTCACGCACGACCATCCTACGGCTCCTTCTAGTGAGGGTTCAACTAGTTTGCATGAACACAGGAAGAATACTAGCCTTACATTGGGGACCGCACAACTGTAGAAAGTTACATCCTTCACCTTGACATTTACAAATCTGAGCATATCTTTAATGCAAAATGCATCACTCGCGTGCACCTTAAACGATATCACGCGTTTCCTCTCTGAAGGTCTTGGAAATTATCCTTTGACCACTAGAATATTAGCTAACACTAACTAAATTTTCGACCTTGTGTTTTATCAAACTCATATCTCGTCGTAAGGTACTAAATTCATCCTCTAATGCAAAGAGTATTTTTGAGATAAGTTAGAGTTGCTGCTCAAGGTGAGAGTCTGTGGTAATTCAATCCTACTTTGGTTCCTGCAGACGTTCCAATTTATCTAATCCTCTAAGCTACTTTTACTATTCGAGTTCTATTTAATCGTAGACATCCAGCGTTGCCCTTAATGCAGCTGGAAATTCTGCTATGAATATACTGTTTACGAATTCCTGAGATATATCAAGCCCAATTAGTATGTAGTCTGTCATATAATTTAGATGGAATATGATTTCCCTTCTGTACATGTCGTAATAGATCAATCACTTGCTCTGCTCTTACTGGTTGATGCAGTCTTTGACGCTCTTTGACTAGAGGCTCAAATTAATTAAATGATACATTTTCCATGATAATTTTCCTGAATCTGGATTGGTTCCTTTTCACTTTCGCAGGCAATGACTACCAGGCCGAGACAAACATTTCTGTTGGGTCGGTAATCTCTGCGTCATAAACTCAATCAGAGTGGTTTTTTAGTCTGAACTTTGAAAGATTTTTATAGCTATCCATATGGTTATGACTAAAATGTTCTTCATAATTTGTATATCTTTCTGTTTATTGAATCCTAACGCGGTCGCCATCTTATATTGAGGCTCTTTGGTAAATGCCATAGGAGGATCAATGTGACGCCAGACTTGAATATCGAATATGGATGGAATGAAATCTAAAGTTATAATAATTAAATTTCTCAAAATCTTCACAGAAGTTACTGTTCAATTTACTGTTGTATAATTTCAAACTTAAATATGCTCTCCATTATATTTTAAAAAAAGATTTATAAAAAACAGTATATTACAACATAGTTTGTATGATCACTGTCTCACTGATTTTCACTGTGAACATTTCTGGAATTGACAACCTTGAAAATAGAGCATAAACAATTTCTACATGTGTGCAGAAAGATATTTTCTCCGAGAAAATTAAATTACCAAACATTAATAAATTTAAACCAAGGTTTCGCTTTTAATTTGTTCATATTTGGATCGTTCAGGAACGGGTAATTTAATAATTCTGTTTTTTGCGTCTAATCTATTTCCAGGTTAAATATTCGGATATAGTTTTGCGTAAGAAATAGACAGTCTTTCTCCCATTACCTGATTAATTAAATATATATTTAAATGCGATTAATATGGTGGCTAATCTTAAATATGAGGAAATTGATAATTAAGTACAGGGATTTGTATGCATAAATTGATAGCATGGATGGCATTGCCAGCGAAGTTCAGAAGCTCTTTGGACAATTTTAGGAACAGAACTGTTCAACAGAGATATTATCCGGAAAAGTTGGCACAAATGTGCGAATTGTTGCGCCTAGAGGAGATAGGGTGTCAAATTTCATCAAAGTTTTATTAACGCTACTGTGCGAAAGCTTTCGGGTTGAATATTTCTCGAGATGTGATGAATTCTAATTTTTCATCTAAACTACCAGCTAGGCTTAGAGTCACATTAGAAGTTTTTAAGATTACGAATGTTGATTAGCCAAATAAACTCAGAGGACTAGACGGTGTGTACAAATAGCAAGAACATGCTGTAACAGAATACTCAGTTATGGTGCAACCAGACAGTGCAGATACAGAAACTATCCTGACATTACAGATAAATGTGCGCTATTTAAGTTGATAAGTCACTAATATGAATCGCAAAATTGATGATATGGCGAAAACTATTTCGCAATTTCAGTGTCAGGATAAAAATTTTAGGTTTCGAGAGTGTCCCTTGCTTCAACGCTTTGATGGGCTCCGTGGATGATGTAAGGCATATTGTGAATATGGATGAAGTGCTAAGTACAAATGGATAAAATTGCATATATCAACATTTAGGTGGATCCAAGGGGAAACAAAGCACAAAAGTGATAGTGAAAAATTCCTCATCAGGAAAAGCATAAAACACCTTCTATTGGGAGCCATATTGGGGTTCCATTGCGAAGGCTACTTGATGTACCTATAAAAGATATAT
Organism: Eudiplozoon nipponicum; assembly: GCA_029291075.1. Classification (NCBI taxonomy): domain Eukaryota; kingdom Metazoa; phylum Platyhelminthes; class Monogenea; order Mazocraeidea; family Diplozoidae; genus Eudiplozoon; species Eudiplozoon nipponicum. The sequence goes on from JAQBSW010003266.1 coordinate 23,371, forward strand.
TATAGGCAAAATCGAATAATGCAATAAAGGAGAAATGCACCAAGACAGACGGCAAGAGGGTTAAATTATGTTTAAGTGGAGGTCGGGAACACGTTGCCGGATTATCCAGCAATAAATACTTTAATAGAGATTAATTGATTAGTTTGGAGATTCTCATAAACGCAGGTGCAGTTAGGTCAGATGTGATGGAAGAAAATTGCCCCACATTTGATTATCAACTATGGGCCGCCAAAGATAATCCAATAGGAGTTATTGGTATGGAAGAACTGTTGGTAACTTTTCAACAGAAATCTTCCATCACGCATAATCTTCTGGTAGCCGATGTCAAAGACTATATCATTGGGGTAGATTTCTTCACTCATATTATATTGACACTATATCCAAAAATCTAGGACCATCGAAGAAGGCGTGCGGGTATCAACAGACACTGAGTCTAACACTTCAGTGATTAGAACATTTCTTTCACCCCCACAATAGTCTCAAGTGACTTTGTTTATATCATTATGAAACACCTTGCAGTGTGCTAATATTTTATTGCCAAACCAATTGGATTGAAAACAGGAGAAGAGGCCCAAAAGATTTGGTTTCTCCGTTGCCTTGTTGACTCAAGGTACTACCGTTGGTTCAACAAATTCACTAATTGCGCGATGAGGGAATTTATAGGAGGTCATATTCCCATTTTGCTTCCTAATAGTGGTGGTTCCCAAACCTGAACCGGGATAATAGAGTCTTTAAGGGAGTTATCGTCTATTAAACTCAGTGAGTTAAAAATGATACATATCCTCTCCCTAACCAAAATATTCTGCTCCAAGACATAATGGGATATGAGGTTTATTCAACTTTAGATCTCCAGAACTCATACTATCAGATACCGATGGAGGAAGGCTTTATACCACTAACCGCAGTCAGATTTACAGGAGAGTTTCGCATGAATTTCTTCATATGCCTTTTGGGTTGAAGCATGCCAGTCAGACAATCCAGCTGTTGACTGAAGAACTCCTACAGAATTGACTATTTGCGAGAGTGTACATAGGCGACATAATTATTTTCAGTCGATCGCGTAATGAACATCGTAAGCGTATGTTAATAGTTTTGACCAGGCTGGAAAAAAAGTCAAATCCAGTTAGAGAAATATTAGATGCTGTTCGGTTAAATATATTACACATATACTTTCCAAAGACGAAATTAATCCTATGGAAGGTAAAATCCAAACCATCAAGTACTTAACGGTGACCCGAACCGCGCGCCAGCTGCGAATTTTCTTAGGGAAAAAATTAGCTACTATCGACGATTCATTCCAGGTCTAACCAAAATTTTAGGATCGCTAACACGCCACTTCACACGTGAGAAGAGCACAATCAAGGATTTCTGGTCTATCACTTTGAGTCAGGAAGTCCGATAAAAGTTTCAATGGGCTAAGGAAATGCTGCGTAGTATAACCAATCTAGAAACTTTAGATTGGGAGAAGCCATTTGAACTAATCACCGATGCTTCACATGTTTTAATAGGAGCAGTGTTTTAGAAAGCGACAGGGATATATTAAGACTAATTGTAGTTTATAGCCGAAAGTTTCATGATCGAGAAAAACGTTATTATAATATTGGTAAAGAGATTCTTGCTATGTATGATGCCGTGTTAAATTTTGAGCACTATTTAGACGTTTATCAGTTCAAGTTATTGACATATCACAAGTCTTTGACAAGCATGCATATTAAAACCACTATTCTTAATTATTCTCACAGGAAGAATTCCCAAATTATCCGATTAACAGAGTTCGACTTCACTGTCTCTTATATTTCTGGCAAAGAGAATGTAGTAGCAGATGTACTTAGATTGAATCAATAAAACGCCGAAATGATACGCCTTGGTCCAATAAAGTATCTAGACGATTCTCCTAACAATTTAGTCAATCAAATCTATGAAGCGCAAGGATCGTGTCCCTTTAAATTAATATTGACTAAGAGACCCGGCTATGTTCGCAACCTCCTGAGTAGCAAGTGGTTGATATTCGAAACGTTCAGGGACCAACCCTGACCATATGTGACGTTGAATTTACGCGCCAAAATAATTCAACAATTACACGATTTGTGGCATCCATCCATAAAAGCTACTATTTCACTAATTACTGATAAATACGTATAACCGCATATGACTAAAGACATATTGGCTTGGGGAAGAGCCTGTGTTAAATATAAAACCTGTAAGGTGTGGAAACATACTAGAACCGAGATACGGAATATTTGGATACCAACCGGACGGTTCAGACATATACATATAGACATTTTTGAGTAACTCGAAGTTAACGGTCAAAATTATTTTCTAACAATGGTTGATTGCTTTAGTCATCAATTTGAAATTGTGATCTTAAAGAAATAACAGCGCAAGAAATCTTGTTTTTGTTCCTAAATAATTGGGTATCGTGTTATTTTGTCCTAGTAAGGGTTACTAGTGATCGCGGTGGTGAATTTATGTCAGAACGTTTCATAAGAGCTCTAAAAATCATAGAAATAAATTTATTGCATACTAGTGCATACAATCCATGTGCGAATAGGGTGGAAGAAAAGCTGCATCGTGAACAGGGAGTAACGTTGAGGTGTACTGGTAGAACAAACTGGGTACACGATTTTCCTATAGTATTTCTTGCCATGCGCAACAGATATAGAGTACAGTTAGGAACTTCAATAGCAGAATTTGTATATGCAGAACCATTAAGATTGCCTAGAGATCTTCTAATAGACACTCAAAGTATACTCGCTTGAGCTTCCAGATATGAAGATTGGTTTGTAGGAGCACTTAGAGATAAGATGTTATTTAGCTACGACTAAGACCAAAAAATTAAAAAATAAATGCTATGTGTTCTCTGATCTGAGATCGCCTGGCATGTTTATGTAACCGATGAAAATAAGAAGAACTGCCTGACTCCATTATACAAAGGACCGTATAAGGTCGAGAGGATGTCAGACAAAAATGTCGTCATAGGATTAAATGGCATTGATGACTGTGCTATTTTGGATCATTGCATTCCCAGTTTTATCTGGATTGGCGATAAGACTGAAGGACTAGATAAGTTGAATGACCATCGTTCCATGGACGAGTCTGATATGTGAAATCCAATTACGTTGGCATAAAAGTCAAACTAGCAAATTTCACATGACGCGTTGTTCACTGCATCAAAATTATGTTCTACCGAACCATAATATCATAACTTTCCATCAACGTCAGACGAACTAGCAGTGCCAGTGACAAATGACAATGCCCTACGTCGACGACAAAGGTACCAGTATGCATAACTCGCTCAGACAGATTTCAATATTAGCCGAAGAACAATGATTACATCTATTACTAGACGCTTTTCCTGAGAAGGTGGTGTATGAAAATGAAAGATATTTCTTAAGACAAAATTAAAGCAACTATTATTAATAAATTTAAACCACGTGGCTCATTGGAACAAATATTATTAAAAAAGAAATTATTCGTTAATTTCTAGAAAATTCTTTTTTAAATAATTTTCAGTAAATATAACTTTAAGTTGTGCATAATTCGAGTTTTCTGTATTCTGCGACTGTCTGTCGTGATTTTCTTTGTCAAATTTCATTTGAATTTTCTTTTTTCGGTTCGATATTACTAATATTGTTCTTCACAATGTAAAATTATTCATACTACGTTCCGTTTTTCATTTGTGCATATTGGGATCTTTTAGGAACAGGAAATTTAATAATTCCGTTTATAGCGTCTAATCTACTTTCAGATTATAAATTTCGATACAGTTTTGCGTCAGAAGCACAGAGTCCTCCGCCTATAACTTGATTAATTTATTATATATTTAAGCGTGAATAGCATGACGGCTAATCTTAAATTAGAGGACACTGATAATTAAGTCCAGTGATTTGTAAACATTAACTTGATAGACAGAAAATAAACTATCACATCACACTACTATAAGTCCACTAATACTGAATCTGTCTTGGTGTTAATGGGGCTCGTATCAGCTAATAAGACTGGAGCCTCTACACCTAAAGTGAATATGACACCCTTCGCGTGATATCATTAAGTATATTAATTTGTGATCATTTCAATAATATTTTGTCATAATATCATACATGTAATTGTTAAACAGGAAATCAGACAGATCTAAACCAAAACACAGAAAAAACGTACCACGCAACTCAAAATATCACAAAGACCAGATATAAAAGTCAATAAAGCCAAGCCACAATGTTCGATACTTTAAACAAAAAAGTTCCAAAATAATTAGAATATTTTAGGCAAACATAACCTTATTGCTAATTAAACCTTATATGCCCTAAAATAATATAATTTATTTTTATATGGTGAAATAATTGAACATCTCAATGATAAATGGCTCTCTGTAAGGTCCTTTTTTATGTATTTTTAAAATAACCATATCCTGGTTTGAGCAAAAGATTAAAGATATGAACTGAATGATTTGCATTCGCGGTTTATTGCTCTACCGCATTTGTAACGGTTTAGATCAATTCGACGACATGCTGCCTAAATGAAATTCAAATTTTATTTTCGCAGTACCAATTATAACTAGCATAATTTGCAGTTAACAAATGGCGTGATAACTTACGCTTGTAAAAGTATATAAGCACGGTGCATTTGCCATGCATCATTACATGCGTTTGACATTTTATGCGCTGTCGCTCTATCTAATTGACTGTAGGCCTACTGACTTCCGTAATTGCGTTTGTCACGCTGCGTCACAAAGTCACTTCGATTTCAGTAATGCCAATCTTCTTGTTGATGCACAACTAGTCATATGTGATAGATTAGCTATTAATCAAACTTCTACGTGTGCCAGACACCACGGTGTTGCCGCAGATATTGAGCAAGACAAATCTGTGCCTTGACACATCAGCTCACTTATCTGGTTTCGTCAGCTCTATTTATCCCAATGTATCCACAAGAAGTAACGCTGGTCAGTCAACCAGAGCCGGCCTTAAGTGTCTAGGACTACTTCTGGCTACTGCAACACTACCAAACTATCTCGGCATTTGCCATAGAACGCAATTCCAGTCCTGATAAGGGCCATCCACAGTGGCTGTTTCTCATTATCTACGTCCTTTAACTTTTTTGTAACGCCGCATTAACTTGCAGCTGGTATGTTAACAAATTGGCGACCGCGCCAAAATATTGAAAACAGTACTGGTTTTAGACTTTTTCCTATATCACAAACCTTTTGGTAAATTTATAATAAAGTGCGCTTTCGTTTTTATTATTATCCTGAGGGAAAACATTAAAATCGGCGGTGGCGCACCGAATCATCCTTTTTATTACCCTTTTTGTGGATAATTCTTAGTCAAGATCTTTTGGGTTTTTCCTTATTTTGTTTAACCAAGGAAGCAAATTTGGGAGTGGGTGGTTCTGTCGTTCAAAACTTCGCTCCCCTACGTACAAACTGTTCCAAAATATGGAAGCAGATTTATTTCTGATTAATTCAAAGCAGATTTCGTCACATAAATCGCTCAAAACTATTTACATTTGTGGAAGTACATTTGATTCCGATTTTGTGGAAGTAGACTTCATCAGGTTTCTGTAAAATCGTTTATATCAAACTGTAGAAGCAGATTTAGATATTGATTTTGTGGAAGTAGATTCCTTCAGTGTCAAACTGTAGAAGCAGATTTTGGTAAGCACTTAGTTTTTATTTTTTACAGGGCACGTATTTTTTAATTTTTTAAAGTATATATTTAATTCTCTTTATGCATTTTAATGTCCTGTAAGTCACTTCTGAACATGAACATCTTGAATTCGAAGTTAGCTCACTGTCTATCCGCTGGTCTCACACTTGATGACGCTAGGCTCTCCGCTTTGGAGGGATGTATTACAGATTTGAATAAAATTATTGAAAGAATTGTCATCGACAGAACACATGCTAAAAGAACATAAGATCAACAAGATCTAAATCAGAATAAACGACAATCGAGACCATCTATGTCATTCAGTCATTATACTCACCAAAATATTTTTATAATTGTCAAAAATTCCTGCGCTTTTCGGAGGACTTACCAAAAGGATGCCAGTTTCTTTCTTTAGATGGCCACAATCAAATACAGGAACGTTTATTTTCTTCACTCAACAATTTTCAAACAAATACAGTTTCAGTTTATGTTAGCTCCTTCCGTCCACACAGAATATGTCACATAGACAGCAAAACTGACAATGGTATTCGTAGTCACCAGCCTATTTGTTTTTATGAACCGGCCAAACAACACAAAGAACTTCGGCATCTGCTCGATTTCAGAACTGGCGAAAAATTCATCGTAGACACAGGTGCAGCAGTTTCAGTTCTTAAGGGTGATTCCATGGCCGAGATGTCTCTAGGCGTTTTACTTGCAACAGCTACAGGGGAGCCCATTCCTACTTATGGTTGCCGGCATCGCACACTCAACATAGGTTTACGGCGTGAATTTACTCACAACTTCATCGTCGCCAAGGTCTCACACAACATAATAGGCCTTGATTTCCTGTTGAAATATCGGCTCATTGTTGATCTTGCCAATCAAAAATCATTGATCCCTCCACCGGACTTGAGCAAAGTTTTTGGACACTTGTCTCCGAGCGTTTGGAGTTACAGGTCATTCAGCCAACCCCAGTGCATCATTCAGCAGAGATATCAGCAGCTCTTCGAGAACACAAGTCGCTGTTTGATCTCAGCAAGTCAGAGCTACGAGTCTCCAACACGATGCACCATATCGTCACAGCAGGACAACCTATTGCACTCAAGAAGCGACCGCTAGCCCCTGCTAAGCTGAAAGCTGCCCAAGAGGAATTTTCAAGACTATTGGAAGAGGGAATCATCAGACCATCGAAAAGTTCATGGGCGTCACCACTGCACTTAGTCTCCAAATCAAACGGATCGTACAGAGCCTGTGGAGATTATCGCAAGCTAAATTCAGTGACCAAATCCGATGCATATCCTATTCCCAATATAAACACCTTACTTGAAAAACTCAGCGGTAGCAATTTCTTCTCAGTGATTGACCTCAGACAAGCCTACCATCACATCCCGGTAGCGCCAGAAGATATTGAAAAGACTGCGGTCATCACTCCATTTGGCCTTTTCGAATACCTCTACATGCCTTTTGGTCTCAAGTGTGCTACTCAGACATTTCAAAGATTCATGGACAACATACTCCGCGACGACGCCGCTTACTGTATGTCATATCTCGATGACATAATGGTTTTCAGTCCAGACCTAGAATCTCATGCCAAGCATTTACGAAATGTCCTCTCACACTTATCCAACCACGGACTCAAGATCAACTGTGACAAGACGCAGATTGCAACTACATCCGTGGATTTCCTAGGGCATCGTATTACGCCACAAGGTATTCAACCTTTGCCGTCGAAGGCAAATTCAATCAAGAATATCAAGTCACCAAAGACTGTAAGTGAGCTGCAGAAAATTTTGGGAGTCCTTAACTACTATCGCAAGTTCCTTCCCGGCCTATCAAGACAACTTTATCCGTTGTGTAGGCACCTGCGGAATCGAAAAGGACTTAGCAAGAACTCCATCATTTCTTGGTCACCTGAAGACGAGGAATTACTCCGTCTCGCCATCAACTCGTTAGCAAATGCTACAATGCTAACGCATCCAGATTTCCAACGACCATTTCTACTCACAACAGATGCTTCTGAGTTTGCTATTGGGGCCACTTTGGAACAAGAGATCGACGGAGTTCGGAAGCCTATCAGTTTTTACTCGCGTACTCTCCAACCAGTAGAAACAAGATACGACACTTTCGGTCGAGAACTCCTCGCCATCCACGACGCAGTGCGCCACTTTATCAGCATCATTGGCAGCAGCAGATTTGTTGTTTTTACAGATCATGCACCATTAGTTAGCGACTTTGAAACGCGACTTCAACTGTCGCCAAGTACCCTGCCAGAGTAGAAAGACAGCTGTCACGTCTGAGCGAATGGCAATTCGACATCTTTCATGTCAAGGGCGAACAAAACTTCATTGCAGACGCACTTTCCAGGCCAGACGTCTCGCTACAACCACCTTCGCCTTCGCCATTCACAGTCAACTCCGTGACTCTCAGGGAACCTGCACTAACGCCATCCCTCCTGCGAACAGAACAGCGCGGTGACACTCACATTCAAAGATCAGTAGCTCGTCACCCCACCAAGTTCGTATGCCGTCTCTGGGAAGGTTTACCCATTGTTTACTTTACGGGTACGCAGCCCAACAAGCCAGTTCTGCCGACCAGCCTTCAGAGAAAGATTTTCGACTCAATTTACTCAATTTCTCACCCAGCAAACAAGGCGATGCAGACTTCTACAGAGTTTCTGGGTCACAGTCTCAGCAGAACGCTAAACGGTGGTTCTCTTTGTGTGAATTTCGCAAAAGAAACAATACCACACGGCACACTCGTTCTAAGTTGCAAACCACTTCACGCCTATCCATCGTCCATATCAACATAGTTCATCTGACAAATGTTCAAGGTTTCAGCTACCTTTTAACTATGATTGATAGATTTAATCGATGGCCTGCGGCTTTACCTCTTGGCACCATTTCTGCAGACGAAGTCACTAACGGTTTTATCTCTGCATGGATAGCACATTATGGTGTTCCCAACGAGGTCATTACTGATAGAGGCACTTGCTTCTCATCGGATCGTTTCAAAACAGTCCTGCGGTTCATGGGATGCACCGGAGGCCAGATAACTACCTACTATCCCCAATCTAATGGTATGGTAAATAGAATGCATAGGAAACTCAAAGCTGCTTTAGCATCCTCGTCCATTAATGGCAACTGGGTCGATGCATTACCTTTAGTCCTACATGCTATGCGTTCACGTACACGCGAATCTATTAAAATGTCTACGCCACAATATGGTATGGCATTGACCTACGCCTGCCTAGTCAGCTCCCAAGTCTACTATCCGCAAATGACAATCCACAAGTCGAAGCTTCCCGTCTCCGACTTCATTTCGTTAATATGTCTGAATAGAAGCCAAGACATACTCTTAGTTCAGTCTACGTTCACCCGCAGCTCCACAGCTTGAAGGGAGTACTTGTTCGTAACGACGCTGCTGTGCACCACTACAACCAAGTATCGCGGCCTACCGATTTGCAGACAGCCGAAATACTTCATTATCATGCAAGGTGCGACACCTACATCGGTAAGCATAGACAGGTTGAAACCGTTTATCGAACCGCCTGATCCTGGCAACATACAACCTTCTACACGCGTCTCAGGCTCTATTTGTCTACAATCTCAACCTAAAAATAGATTGCTTTGCATAACGCATAACTGATCATTTTTTACATTGATTTTTAGTTATTCTACGTATTAAATGTTGAACTTTCTGCCCACAAATTGCGCCCTATGTCACACGACGCGGCTACTTTGAATCCGCATGATTCATTTATCTTTATCACACATTCACCTGTCACACGTGGTATAATCAGTTTTTCTTAGTTTAACAATTGTGTAGCATTTTTGAACAGTTCTTCGGTATTACACTATCTCATCGGTCGATTGTTTACGAGTACATGTTATTGTCGTTAACACTATGAGTTCTCCTATGATAGCTATATACTATAGTATATCACTATATCATGATATAGGCCACTTTCAATGCATATCTAACTTCATCAGTTCACAGTACACATATACATATATCATGACACATGAGACACATACCTTTGATCGTATCATACTCATTGATGCGATCCAGCCTGCCCAGTTTTCAACTTAAACCTGGCAACTTCAGTGGCAATCTGCTTGCAATTTCAGCTGCCTCAAAACCTCGCATTACTCTATTTTACTTCCCGTGGTATGACAGGCCACTACAGCCAACAATTTTAGTAACAATTCCTAGTGGTTATTTGGCATCATATCATTGTTGAAGCAACCAACAAGAATGCATCCGCCCAGCAATTACTGTACATTTTTATATAATCTATGGGCAGAATAATAACCAGTTGCTTATCTGGGTTCGAACTCTGTCCTACATTACCTATCAAGCCTCGCCGAGAGGATAAAAAATGTTTTCAGATGGGAAAATGATATAACGGCTCAGATCAATTCGCCGAAATATTGCCTAAATGTAATTCAAATTTCATTTACGCCGTACGAGTTAAAACAAGTTGAATATGCCATAACCAATGGCATGCAAACTTGTTCTTGCAAAAGTATATAAACTCGGTTCATTTACTATGCATCATCACACACGCTTGACATTTTTTCCGGTGCGTTATGCGTGATTGGTGTCACTCTGTCAACTTGACTATTGGCTTCAGACGTTTGGACTTCGTTTATCACACTGTGTCACGTAGTCACTTGGATTTCAATGATGCCAATCTTCTTGTTGATGCACAACTAGACCTACGTGATCAATTAGCTATTAATCGGACTTCTTCATGTGCCAGGCACCACTGTGTTGTCACAGAAATTTAATATGAAAATTCTGAGCATTCACACGACAACTCATCTCTCTGGCTTCGGAAACTACTTATCCCGGTGCATCCACATGAAGGAACACCGGTCAATCAACTAGAGCCGGCTTTCGGTGTCTAGGAGTACTTCTAGACACTGCAACACTACCAAACTATCTCTACATTTGCCAAAGAACGCTATTCCGGCTTGTAGAGGCCCTAACCTATTCGAGTCTGAGAGCCCCATAGATGCCAGATCGCTTGAAGTCCTAAAATTCACAGTAGAGTCTGATATGCTTATATTTCCATTCACATCTGCTAGATTCAAATCCGCAATATCCTGCACTAACCTACTTGTGTCCTCAAATTTAATATCGGTCTCCATGTCTTGTTAGTTTAACAATTAAATCGACACTTAATGTTAGGCAATCGGAATGCGAAAGTTGTATCGCTATAATTCCCGAACAAATAATCTGGAAGGAGATATACGTGAACAACAGAATAATCAAATTACCTGTTCCAGAACGTCCCTTCTATGTGTGCTTCAATAACAGAATAAAAGGCAATTATAGCAGGAATATATTGTTAAGATGTATTCGTGTTACTAGAGAAAAAATGTTAAAAATGCAGCAGACCAAAAGATGTTAAGACCAGTCGAGGTGCGAGACACTCGAAAACTGAAAATGGCGCACAATTCAAAGTCAAGTATTTAAACAAAGAATGTTCTGGAAAATAAAAAGAAAAAATTCTTTTTAAATAAAATTCGTTACAATCAGCCATGGTGGTTTAAATTTATCAGTCAATGTTATTTTACATATGGCGGAGGATTTATCTTCCTCCACATACACCACCTTCTCAAAAAAAGACGGCTAGTAATAGACGTAATCATGATTCTTCGGCTGACGTGGCACTCTTCCAGAACGAGTTGTGCATAATGGCGCCCCTGAAGTCGTCATCTCGCCCGGTACAGTTTTCACTGGTTCTTCCATATCATCTGGTATTGTCAAACAGTTTTCATGCTGTGAACTGGTAGAATAAGATTTTGCTATATTAGACAACGCGTCTTCTGAGTTCTGCATTTCATTATGTGCCTGTATGGTGGGATTGCACACATCAGATTCGCCCATAGAACGACGGTCATTCAACGCATCTTTAAATCAAGTTTACAAGCTTGAAGTAAACACCAATCCCATTTTATTTAAACAGTCGTCGAACAACATAATAAAATTACCGCCAGCTGCAACGCACTAACGCGTTTCGACCTTCCATGATCATCATCAGAGTAAGACGGCAACTTACTATGGAGGATCAAATCGCAGTTAATATACGTGGAAATCAAATTTAGATATACGGCTCTCACCTCTAGCAGTCTCGCATACATTAAACTTGACTGGAAATGTCAGCTGCCCAAATTATACGCAGTCACTAACAATTCTTTAAATCAAGTTTGCGAGCTTGAAGTAAACACCAATCCCATTGTATTTAACCAGTCGTCGAACAACATAACAAAACTACCGCCAGCCGCAACGCACTGACGCGTTTCGACCTTCTTTGATCATCATCAGAGTACGACGGCAAACTGACTATCGAGGATCAAACCGCATTGAATATATATGGAAATCAAATTTAGATATGCGGCTCTCACCTCTAGCAGTCTCGCATACATTGAACTTGACTGGAAATGTCGGCTGCACAATTTCTATGCAGTCACGAACATTAACTGTTTGCAGCTTTCGCCACATATGCATATATAGGCAATACAATTTAACAATAATTGATTGCGCGGGTGGTGGTAACAATTCTTTAAATCAAGTTTGCGAGCTTGAAGTAAACACCAATCCCATTGTATTTAACCAGTCGTCGAACAACATAACAAAACTACCGCCAGCCGCAACGCACTGACGCGTTTCGACCTTCCATGATCATCATCAGAGTACGACGGCAAACTGACTATCGAGGATCAAACCGCATTGAATATATATGGAAATCAAATTTAGATATGCGGCTCTCACCTCTAGCAGTCTCGCATACATTGAACTTGACTGGAAATGTCGGCTGCACAATTTCTATGCAGTCACGAACATTAACTGTTTGCAGCTTTCGCCACATATGCATATATAGGCAATACAATTTAACAATAATTGTTTGCGCGGGTGGTGGTAACAATTCTTTAAATCAAGTTTGCGAGCTTGAAGTAAACACCAATCCCATTGTATTTAACCAGTCGTCGAACAACATAACAAAACTACCGCCAGCCGCAACGCACTGACGCGTTTCGACCTTCCTTGATCATCATCGGAGTACGACGGCAAACTGACTATCGAGGATCAAACCGCATTGAATATATATGGAAATCAAATTTGGATATGCGGCTCTCATCTCTAGCAGTCTCGCAAACATTGAACTTCACTGGAAATGTCGGCTGCACAATTTCTATGTAGTCACGAACATTAACTGTTTGCAGCTTTCGCGACATATACATATATACACAAAACAATTTAACAATATTTGATTGCGCGTGTGGTGGTAACAATTATTTAAATCAAGCTATGGAAGTACATAATTGTGCCCTATATCTGTTGCGCATGGCGAGTAGTACTATAGGAAGATTGTGTATCCAGCTTGTTCCACTAGTACACATTAATGCAGCTTTCAGTTCACGATGCAGCCTTTCTACCATCCTGCTCGCTCCTGGGTTATACGCGCTAGTATGTAATACAGTGGTTCCAATGATGTTGAGGGATCTTACGAAAAGCTCGGACATAAATTGACTACCACGATCACTAGTGACCTTTTCCTGAACACCAAAACGCGATATCCAATTATGTAGAAACGCGAACAAGACTTCTTGCGCTGTCATGTCTTTTAAAATCGGCATTTCAAATTGACGACTAAATCTATCTACCATAGTCAGCAAGTATTTGTTTCCGTTTACTTCAGGCATCTCAACAATGTCTATGTGTACGTGTCTGAACTGTCCATTTGGTATTCCAATGTTCTTTATCTCGGTTCTGGTATGTCTCCACACCTTACACGTTTGACACTTGGCACAGGCTCTTACCCATACCCGTATGTCTTTAGACATGTGCGGCCATACGTATCTGTCGTTGATCAATCGAATGGTGGCTTTAATGGATGGATGACCCATGTCATGCAACACTTGGATAATCTTGGCCCGTAACTCCAATGGCACATATGGTCGTGGTTGACTTCTAGATGTTTCGCATAACAACCACTTGCCACTTATGAGCTTACGAACATATCCTGGCCTTTTGGACAAAACTAATGTAAAGGAATCCAATCCTTGCGCTTCCTCGATTTGACTAACTAAATCAGACATCGAATTGTCTAGATTCTTCATTGGACCGTGAAATATCAGCTCAACATCAGCTTCATTCGGTCTGCTAATTGCATCGGCTACCACATTCATCTTACCAGCAATATAAGACACAGTGAAATCGAAATCTGCTTACCGTGTTATTTGGGAATTCACTCTACGAGAGTAATTGAGCCTAGCTGTTTTACCAAGTATGCTGATCAAAGGCTTATGATCGGTCAATAACTTAAACTTATGACCATCTAAGTAATGCTCGAAGTGTATCACTGCGACATACACTGCTAGAAGCTCTTTGCCAAACGTATCATAACGTTTTTCTCGATCATTAAACTTACGGATATAAAACCCAATCGGTCTTACTACTTCCTGATCTCTTTGCTGTAGCACTGCCCCAAATGCAACATCTGAGGCATCTGTCATTAGCTCGAAAGGTTTTTCCCAATCTACAGGTGCTAATGTGATTACGTCACTTAACATTTCCTTGGCCTTTTGGAAATTTTCTCGGTCTTCTGGACTCAAGTTTATAGGCAAAGACTTCTTGATCGTGCTCTTTTCACGAGTGAGATGGCGTGTTAACGATCCAAGAATTCCGGCTAGACCTGGAATGAATCGACGGTAATAGCTGATCATGCCCAAGAACCTTCGCAACTGGCGTACGGTTCGGGGTTCCGTTACGTCCTTTATAGCTTGGATCTTATCTTCCAAAGGTTTAATTCCGTCTTTGGAAAGTATATGACCAAGGTATTTAACTGAAGAGCAACCGATATTACTTTTATTAGGTTTGACCACTAATCCATATTGTTCCAGCCTGGTCAAAACTGTTTCCAAATGCGTACGATGTTCATTTCGTGAGCGACTAAAAATTATTATGTCGTCTATATATACCCTCGCAAATGGACAATTCTGAAGGATTTCTTCAGCCAAACGCTGGAATGTCTGACTGGCATTTTTCAAACCAAAAGGCATTCGAAGAAATTCATGCGATCCCCCTCCTGGAAATCTGACTGCGGTGAGTGGTATCGAACTTTCTTCCATTGGTACCTGATAGTACGCTTTCTGGAGATCGAAAGTTGAATAAACCTCATATCCCATTATATCTCGGAGTAAAGTACTCTGGTTAGGGAGAGGATAAGAATCACTCTTCGTCACTGAGTTTAACCGACGATAATTCCCACAAACCCTCCATTGACTCAGTTCAGGTTTGGGAACTACTACTATTGCGGAAGCAAAATTAGAATTTGAACTTCTACAAATCCCCTCTTCGCGCAATTGGTGAAATTCTGACAAAGAAACCTGTTGCTTATGTTGTGCCAATGGTTGAGCCTTTGGTGAACAAGGCAACGGAGCCACCAATTCTATTAGGTGTTCCACTCCTGTCGTCAGACCTATCCTTTTGGCACTGAAAGGTTGAAACACTGCTAGGTGCTTCTCGATTATATCGGCAAAGTCATGTGCGACCGTTGGATGAGGTAAAATAACTGTTCTAACTTCCGATGTGTTAGACTCAGTAGGTGTTGATAGCCCTACGCCTTCTGCGATAGTCCTAGCTTTCGGGTCTAATGTCAGCTTGAAATGTGTCAAGAAATGCATGCCAATGATATGGTTCTTGACATCGGCTACTATAAAATTCGATCGGAAGGAAGATTTATGGCCTAACGTTACCGACATTTCTTTCATCCCTTTCACTCCAATCGGACTACCGTTAGCGGCCCATAGTTGATAATCAAATGTGGGGCAATCTGCTTCCACCACGTCTGACCTAACTATGCTTGCCTCAGCACCCGTATCGATAAGAAAATCTAATCCAGATAATTCATTTGTAATAATGAACTTGTTGCTGGACAATCCGGCAATGTTTTCCAGATCTCCGCTTAGAAAGAATCTGACCCTCTTGCCTTGTTCTTCGGTACTATTTGATCTAGTCGCATCTTTTGCTTTGAGTATGCCTTTTAAAGGCATATCTGGCAGCCTTTGCAATGGAACCCCGCCTACGGCTCCTACTAGCGGGGTTTTGTCCTTTTCCCCGTGATGGATTGGTCTCTACCGGTTTAGTGCTTCCTTTCCATCTGGGTCCACCTAATCGCGGGTATATACAATTTTCACCTTAGCACTTTGCATTGCGTCCGTACTCGCAATGTGCCTTACACCATCCGCGTGGCCCTTCGAAGCGTTGACGCGAGTGACTCCCTCGACGTCTATTATACCTATCCTGACTCTGAAGTTGTGCAATGTCACTACGTAAACTAGCAACTTCTCTACATAAGAAACGCAAGGTTTCTTGTATAATCAGGTTGTTCTCGGCATCCG
This sequence comes from Eudiplozoon nipponicum, assembly GCA_029291075.1. Taxonomy (NCBI): domain Eukaryota; kingdom Metazoa; phylum Platyhelminthes; class Monogenea; order Mazocraeidea; family Diplozoidae; genus Eudiplozoon; species Eudiplozoon nipponicum. The sequence goes on from JAQBSW010003266.1 coordinate 39,428, forward strand.
CTCTGACTGGCTGCATTGTGACAGAATCTGCTATTAGAGCATGTACTTGTGGTTCTTGCTGTTTATACACGCCATCTAACCCTCTGAGTTTTGTTGGCCAATCAATGCTCATGGTGTCAAATACTCCCAATGTGGTTCTAAGCCTAATAGGTAGCTCAGCTGGGAAAATGGAGTTGACTACATCTCTAGATATATTCAACCTGGAAGCTTTTGTGCAAAGGCGTTCATAAAACTCGGACGGTAATTGACGCCCCATTTTTTCTAAGCGTAATAGTTTGCACATTTGCGCCGATCTTCCAGGCTGTTATCTCTGTTGAATTTCAGCCATTAATAACTCAAATGCATTGTACGACTTTTCTTCCACAGTTCTGTCTCTGAAATTTTCCAAGGCATTTCGGAAATTTTCAGGAAATGCCATCCATGCTGCAACAAATTTCTCCATTGGATTTACAATATTATAAGCACTAAATATCATTTTGGCAACTCCTACCCAACTTGAATGTTTTTCTGATTTGTACTGCGCTAGACTTAAAATTCTTGGACTGGCGCGGTCGCCAAATTTTGTTGAGGCCCCTAACCTATTTGAGTCTGAGAGCCCCATAGATGCTAGATCGCTTGAAATCCTAAAATTCACAGTAGAGTCTGATAGGCTTATATTTCCATTTACATCTCCTAGGTTCAATTCCGCATTATCCTGCACTAACCTACTTGTGTCCTCAAATTTAATATCGGTATCCATGTGTTATTAGTTTAACAATTAAATCGACACTTAATGTTAGGCAATCGGAATGCGAAAGTTGTATCGTGATAATTCCCGAACAAATAATCTGGAAGGAGATATACGTGAACAACAGAATTATCAAATTACCTGTTCCAGAACGTCTCTTTTCTGTATGATATATCAGAACAAAAGGCAACTATAGCAGGAATGTATTGTTGAGATGTATTCGTGTTACTAGAGAAAAATGTTAAAAATGCAGCAGACCAAAAGATGGTTAGACCAGTCGAGGTGCGAGACACTCGAAAACTGAAAAATGGCGCACAATTCAAAGTCAAGTATTTAAACAAAGAATGTTCTGGAAAATAAAAAGAAAAAAATATTTTTAAATAAAATTCGTTACAATCAGCCATGGTGGTTTAAATTTATCAGTCAATGTTATTTTACATAAGGCGGAGGATTTAACTTCCTCCACAAAGGAAAAACTGTGTAGAGGCCCTAAAGTCACTACCATAAGGGGTCTCTTGGATGCCAGGCCCGGAAAATCCATATATGCGAAATGATCATCTATCTTGGAACACTTAAGATCCTCTAAACTATCTCTTAAGCTACAATCCTTAAGTCCGCTAGCCAACTGCTCTGTATCCTCAGTACTTAATAAACCAGACATGATATTATTAAATTACTTGTAATTTATATATTATATTAATTAAGTAAGCTTACCCGGATACGCTGATGTCCACAAATTTACTGAACCAGAATGATTGAGACCTTAAAACAAATATACACTTTAAATACCCAAAGCAAATTTGTGGTTCTTTTCGCTGATAATTAAAAACAACAAAATGACGAGAAGATTACAAAGTTTTATTCACAAAGAGTCGGAGATGGAACCACGCAGTGTCCCGCTTATGCAATTCAGAATCTCAGATCAAAAACTGTCTCATTTTCTTCCACAAGACAAGTCCAAAACTTCGACAATATGAACAAAAGAACTTTCAAAAATTTTTACAATATTTTTCAAAAATTACAATATTATTTTACGAAACCAGCGATAACATCAAATGTCCAAAAATAAAAATTGATTTATTTTTATATGAGAGGTTAATTTCTGTCCGATAATTAATTTAACCGCTACATACTCCCTCATATTTAAGATGATTAACCATACATGGTGTAGTCTTCATTCTTCGGTTTTTTTGATGACTCTTCCAGATCGAGTTTCAACAAGTTGTGCTGGTACTTCACCATATTTCATATTCATATCGCATTGTTCTTGATTCTCAGTTGTCTTGGTTTTAAATCTTTACTTCTTTACCATATTTATTCGACTCTTCATTTTTCTCACCAATTTCTGAGTCACATCTCGCCTCAACTTCTGGGTACTTTGGTGAATACTGTTCCTCAGTCTCCTCCTCCGTCCAAATAAACTGTGGAATACAGCGATCCAGTGTTACACATTCTACAGTGCCATTTACTTCTATAAATGCATTTTTCTCAGTCATATGATTGACTTTATATGGCCCCTTATAGAATGGAGTCAGACAATTCTGTCTGTTTTCGTTAGTTATGTATACATGTGATGCCAGCTTTAAATCTGAAGATACATAGCATTTAGACTTTGGACTTCTAGTTTTGGTTGGAGATAAACGACTCATTTTATCTCTCAATGCTCCAACAAACCAATCTACTGAACTAGAGGCCCGATCGAGACAACTTGGAACTTCTATTAGAATATCTCCAGGTAGCCTCAGTGGCTCTCCATAAACAAGTTCTGCTATGGATGTTCCTAACTGAACTCTGTATCTGTTTCGCATCGCCAACAAAACTATGGGCAAATCATGTATCCAACTGGATCCACCGGTGCAGCGTAATGCAGCCTTCAGTCCCTTGTGCAGTCTCTCAACCATCCCATTGGCTCTGGGATTATAAGCACATGTGTGTCTTACTTCTATCCCCCTTGTATTCAATGATCTGATAAACAGTTCAGACATAAACTGACTACCACGATCAGTAGTTACCCTTACTGGTACACCATATCGCGACACCCAATTATGCAAGAACATAAGTAAGACCTCTTGAGCTGTCATGTCCTTCAGAATTGCTACCTCAAACTGACGACTGAATCGATCGACCATCGTGAGTAAATACTTTTGGCCGGAAATCTCAGGCATTTCTACTATATCAATATGAACATGCATGAATCGACCCGCTGGTATACTAATCGTTTTAATTTCAGTTTTGGTATGACGCCAAACTTTACAAGTTTGACACCGGGCACATGTCCTTACCCAGGCTCTTATGTCTTTTGACATCTTTGGCCATACATATCTATCAGTGACCATCCTGATAGTTGCCTTAATGGAAGGATGACTGAATTCATGTAGCTGCTGAATTACCTTATACCTTAATTCTAGCGGTACATAAGGTCTAGGATGGCTCCTGGAGATTTCACATAATAACCACTTATCTCCAATCTTCCTGCGTGTATATACAGGATTCTTTTTAAACACAGCTACTAAAGGATCAGAACCTTGTGCTTCCATCAATTGCTGGACAAAATCATTAGAAGATACAATAGAGCATACGAGTGACTCTAAACGAATCATATCTTCATCTGATACGTCTGGTCTACTGAGAGTGTCTGCCACCACATTATCTTTTCCTGAGATATGACTAATGGTAAATCAAATTCTGCGAGTCGGGTTATTTGTGAATTCACCCGCCGAGAATAATTTAGCCTATTTGTTTTCCCAAGGATACTCAACAACGGTTTATGATCAGTTAATATCATAAACTGATGTCCATCTATGTAGTGCTCAAAATGCAACACTGCAGAATAAACTGCTAGTAACTCCTTTCCAAGCGTATCATATCGCTTCTCACGATCTTGGAGTTTCCGACTATAGAATCCAATCGGCTTGACTATACCATTTTCCCGTTGATGTAACACTACTCCTATGGCTACATCAGAAGTATCTGTGACCAGCTCAAACGGCTTAGTCCAATCCACAGGTGCTAATGTGGTTATTTGGCTTAACAGATCTTTGGCCCTCTGGAATTTTTCCTTGTCGTCTTGGCTAAAATTAATAGGCCAGGACTTCTTGATTGTGCTTCGTACACGAACTAAATGTCGAGTTTGCAACCCCAAAATTCCAGGTAAACCTGTTATGAACCGACGATAGTAGCTAATCATGCCCAAAAATCTACGCAACTGGCGTACAGTTCTAGGTTCTGGCAAATCCTTGATTGCTTGTACCTTGTCTTCCAAGGGCTGGATTCCATCCTTAGAAACGGTGTGTCCAAGATATTTTACGGTAGAGCAACTAATCCTACTCTTTTCTGGTTTCACTACCAATCCATAATGTTCCAGCTTAGACAAAACGATGTCCAAATGCTCCCGGTGTTCCTCCTTAGATTGACTATATATAATGATGTCATCTATATACACTCTAGCAAATGAACAGTCTTGAAGAACTTCCTCTGTCAGACGCTGGAATGTCTGACTTGCATTCTTCAACCTAAAAGCCATACATAAGAATTCATGCGATCCTCCTCCAGGGAATCGCATTGCTGTAAGCGGTATATATTTTGCCTCCATAGGTACTTGATAGTACGCTATCTGCAGATCTAATGTTGTATATACCTCATACCCCATTATATCCCTGAGCAAAGTACTCTGGTTCGGTAGAGGATACGAATCGCCTTTATTAACCGAATTCAATAGACGATAGTTACCACAAACCCTCCATTGACCTGGTTCAGGTTTGGGAACAACCACTATTGGAGATGCAAAGTTGGAATTTGAACGCCTACAGATTCCTTCTTATCTCAACCGCTTAAACTCTTCAATAGCAACCTGCTGCTTGTGTTGTGCTAACGGTTAAGACTTGGACAAACAAGGTAGTGGCTCCACCAACTCGATTTGGTGTTCTATGCCTGTCTTTAAGTCCTTGTGTTTAGCATTGAATGGCAGAAACACGGCCAGGTGTTTCTCGATGACATCCGCCAAGTCATCGGCGACGACGGGTCTGGGTAGTCTCACTGACCTAACTACCGATGTCCCAGTCTCAGCATAAGTCACTATCCCAGTGCTTTGTCCAATGGTCCTAGATTTGTGATCTAAAGCGAGATTAAAATGCTTAAAAATGTCCATCCCAATGATGTTATCCTTTACATCAGCGACCAGAAAATTCCACGTAAATGGAGATTTCTGCCCCAATGTCACTGACAATTCTTTAACTCACTTAACCTCAATTGGACTTCCATTAGCAGCCCATAGTTGATAATCGAATGTGGGGCTTTCAATTTCTGCCACATCGGATCCAACTATGCTCAGCTCTGTACTCGTGTCTATTAAGAAATTTAACTCAACTAGTTCATCTACTATAATGAAGTTATTGTTGATATAACCAGCAACTTCTTTGAGATTACCTTTCAGCCAAAATCTAACAGATTTACGGACTGTATTACTGCGCGTCTCTTCCATCGAAGCTTCCGAACATAACTTCGATGATTTTAGTATGCCACGAATATGCATACCTTGGAGCCTTGCATGCGCAAACCCCCCCCCCCTACGGCTGCTACTAGCGGGGACTTCATTAGTTTTCCGGCAGCTTCGACCAGGCTACAGGAACACTAATTCCTACTTCTGTTGGAACTTTCCTTATTGTATTTTATCCAACACACATCCCTGTGGAGGGTACTTAATTCATTCTCAATGGTCAGGAGTCTCTCTGAGAGATGTCTGAGTTGCTGCTCCATGCGAGAATCTGCGGTTACTGCATACACTTTAGGTTCCATCTGACGATACACTTTGTCCAACCCTTTGAGCTTCTTGGGCCACTCTAATTCCAATGTATCATATACATCCAAGGCGGCTCTTAGTCTAGCAAGCAATTCTGCTACAAATATACTATTTATAACTTCCTCAGATATATCAAGCCCGATGGATTTTGAAATAAGTCTGTCATAAAATTCAGATGGAAGTAGATTTCCCATCTTTTCCTGGCGTAATAAGTCAGTCATCCGTTCAATCCTCTCGGGTTGATATCGTCCATGGAGTTCTTCTACTAGAAGCTCAAATGCATTTTCTGGTTTGTTCTCAGTAACAAAATTCCTGAGTCTAAACAGATTCTTTTTTTAATGGCTCAGGTAAGCACCACCAGGCCGAGGCAAACCTTTCTATAGGGTCGGTCATTCGTTTTAGTTTAAAATAAAATTTTGCTTCTTCGACCCATTCAGAATGGTCGTCTGGTCTATACATGGTGAGCTTAACATTGCTATCCATAGAATTGCGGCAAAAACGATCATCTACATCATATCTTTCCGCATAAAGGATCCTGGCGCGGTCGCCATTTTTTGTAGAGGCCCTTAGGTCACTACCATAAGGGGGTCTCTTGGATGCCAGGCCCGGAAAATCCATATATGCGGAATGATCATCTATCTTGGAACACTTAAGTTCCTCTGAACTATCTCTTAAGCTACAATCCTTAAGTCCACTAGCTTACTGCTCTGTATCCACATTATTTAATAAACCAGACATGATATTATTAAATTACTTGTAATTTATATATTATATTAATTAAGTAAGCTTACCCGGATACGCTGATGTCCACAAATTACTGAACTGGAATGATTGAGACCTTAAAACAAGTATTAACTTAAAATACCCAAAGCAAATTTGTGGTCTTTTTCGCTGATAATTAAAACAAAACGACAGAGAGGATTACAAAGTTTTATTCACAAGAATCGGAGATGGAACCACGCAGTGTCGCGCTTATAAATTCAGAAACTCAGATCAAAACTCTCTATTTCTTCCCGCAAGACAAGTCCAAAACTTCGACAATATATATGAACAAAGAACTTCAAATAATTTTACTATATTTTCAAAATTAATATTATTTTACAAGAGCCTTGATAACATCAAATGTCCAAAAATAAAAAATTGGTTATTTTTATAGAGGTTAATTTCTGTCTGATAATTAATTTAACCTCTACACTCCACATTCCTCCACAGGTTCTTATAAGGGCCACCTACAGTAACTGTTTCTTAATTACTACAGTATTTTACTTTTTTTGAAACGTTGCACAGCATTTATTTACAGCCGGGAAGTTTGCACATTTGTTCTCGGAAGTTTTAGTAGTTTTGTTACGATAGTGACATTAGATATATATCTGCCGTAATTTTAAAATCTGTAACGTAAAATGTTTAAATGTGTGTGTGAAGTTATATAACAAAATAATGAGCATTAGTAACATTTCAGCCCAAATAAAGTTTCTCACAGAAACGGGTTGCAAATATTTGGAAATTGATCAATCTGTTCATGCAATTAAATATTTTATGCAAGCCTGCAGTTTGGCTGACAATTTATGGAAAGAAACACAAAATTTAGAAACTATATCGCTCATTATAAAAACATATATAAATGCGTCTTGTGTGTTTCTTAAACGTAGAAATTCTAATGCTGCTGAGAAATATTTGGATATCGCAAATAACCTTTCTAAAAACGAATCATTCAGAGAATATTTATCACCACATTACAAAGCTGATATTTTTATAAATTTTGCATCGTTATATGAATTACAAGAAAATTCGCAAGAGGCATTGTTTTTTATACAGAAAGCGATTGACATTTTACGTGATATACTTGTAAAATACAAAACAAGCAAAACGGAATATAATAAATTGGAATATGTTAACGATTTGAATATGCACTTGTTGAGAAAATGTGCCTTACTCTTTGAACAACAAAAACTGGACTCTAAACAAATAGCTAAATCCTGGAAAGATGTAGCCGAATTTTCTGTTAAGATTCATAATAATTCTTTAGCATTAACTGGAATTTCACGAGCAATATATTGGGCAACAAATGGAGATTCATGTAGTTACATTTTAAATATGCTCATATGGGCTCTATCAATATTACAGTCTGTTTCGAAAAGCCCTAAAAAAGGTAAGCAATACTGATTACAAACTATAAGGATAAACTCGATTGAATACATCTATTTCATTTGTGATTTCTGAATAATAGAATGATTTTGTTTTTGATTGTAGAGGCTCCTAATCTATTGTTGTCTGAGAACCCCATAGATGCCAGGTCTTCCTCAATCCTTAATTGTATAATTGAATCTTACAAGCTAGTACTCTCATTCACATCTATCAAATTCATACCTGCAATATCTTGAGATAACTTGCTAGTGTCCTCAAACTTAAGATTAGCTTCCATACTGATCGCACTTAATTATTAATTTGATACTTTATGTTAGGCAATCGGAATGTGAGACCTCTAAAGTCGCAAAAAACCCGAACAAATAACCTGGAAAGAAACAAGACTTGAAAAAAAGAATTATTAGATTACCTATTCCATAACGTGCCCAATATGTACGATTAAAAAGATAATGTGTTAGCAGAAGTATATTATGAAGATTGAGTAAACGTAAAATGAAGGAAATGAAATAAATACAGCTTGCCGGGGAAATAACAACCAGTCACGTACAGATAACCGAAACTAAAACTGCGCACAATTCAAAGTATATATACTCTCAAGTATTTAAACAAAGAATATTCTAGAAAATAAACGAATAGTTTCTTTTTAAATAAAATTCGTTTCAATCAGCCAAGGTGGTTTAAATTTATCAATTATTGTCACTTTAATTTTGTCGGAGGAAATTTCTTCCTCCACATGATGCAGTCTTCATTTTCAGTGAAGGAATAAAAATAGGAAATGCTTCATTGAACTATGCATATTCTTTTTCTGCCGGGGCATATTACTCACAAGTTCACCAATAAAATATATTTGAAAAAGAGTTTATGATTTGGTCACTACCACAGGAGTGCTTCTGAGATTCCAGGCTCGTATATTCCGTATATGCGGTACGATTGCCTAATTTGGAACTCTTAAATTCCTCAGAACTATCTTTTAAACTTAATTTCCTATTATAATAATGAGTGTGTAGAGGCCCTTTGGTCACTACCATAAGAGAGCCTCTGAGATGCCAGGCCCGGATAATACATGTATATGCGGAATGATCATCCAATTTGGAACACTTAAGTTACTCTGAACTATCTTTTAAATTACATTCCTTAAGTCCACTTGCTAATTGCTCTGTATCCTCAATAACTGATAAACCAACCATAATATTAGGACTAAATTTCTTGCAATTTATATATTATATTAATGCGCTGATATCCACAGATGACAGAACGATACGGTGGTGACCTGAAGCAAATTTGAGATCCTTCCCAATAATGTGTAATAAGAACGATAGATGAAAGTGGATTACAATAATTTATTAGCAAAGTGAATTCAGATGGAATCACGCCATATTTCGCTTGTGCTACTCAGCAACTCAGATAAAACTCTCTTCTCAACATTCAACAACACAAGTCAATAACTTCAGAAATTTGAACAAAAGAAACTTCCAAAAAATTTATAATTTTTTTTAAAAAGCACAATATTGTTTTACAAAACCAGCGATAACATCAAATGACCAAAAAATAAAATTTGATTTATTTTTATATGAGGTGATAATTGATGTCCAATAATTTGATTAACCTCCACATACACCCTCATGTTTAAGATATTTAACCATACATTATGAAGTCCGCATTCTTCGGTTTCTTGATGACTCTTCCAGAACGTATTTTAACATGTTGTTCTTGTACTTCACTATGTTTCATATTCATATTGCATTTTTCTCTGTTCTCAATTGTCTTGGTTTTAATCTTTACTTCATTTCCACATTTGTTTGACTCTTCATTTTTCTCGCACATTTTAGAGACACATCTTACCTCAGCTTCCGGATACTTCGATGGATACCGTTCCTCAGTCTCCTCCTCCGTCTATATAAACTGTGAAATGCAGCGACCCAGTGCTACACACTCTACTGTGCCATTTAATTCTATATGTGCATTTTTATTAGTCATATGATTAACTTTAAATGGCCCCTTATAGAACGGAGTCAGAAATTCTGTCTGTTCTTGTTAGTTATATATACATGATATGCCAGCTTTAAATCTAAAGATACATAACATTTAGACTTTGGACTTCTAGTTTGGTTGGAGCTAAACGAATCATTTTATCTCTCAATGCTCCTTTTTCCTTGTCGTCTTGGCTAAAATTAATAGGCCAGGACTTCTTGATCGTGCTCCGTTCACGAACTAAATGACGATTTAGCCACCTCAAAATTCTAGCTTAACCTGGTATGGAACGACGATAGTAGCTAATCATTCCCAGAAATCGACGCAGTTGACGTACAGTTCTGGGTTCTGGCACATTCTTGATTGCTGTGCCTTATCTTCCAAGAACTTGACCATCCTTGGAAATGGGTGTGTCTAAGAAATTTTACATTAGAACCTTCCAATCCTCTTTTCTGGCTGTACCAATACATGTTCCTTAGATTAAAACGACGTCAAAAGTGCTCCCGGTGTTCCTCCCAAGATTGATTATATATAATGAAGTCATCTATATACACTAGCAAATGGATAGTCTTGAAAAACTTCCTCCGTCAGACGCTGGAATGTCTGACTTGCATTCTTCAATCTAAAAGGCAATCATAAGAATTTATACGATCTTCCTCCAGGAAATCGTACTGCTGTGAGCGGTATAGATTCTGCCTCCACAGGTACTTGATAGTACGTTTTCTACAGATCTAACGCTATATATACCTCATACCCCATTATATCCCTGACCAAAGTACTCTGGTTCGGTAAAGGATACGAATCACCTTTCGTTACCGAGTTCAATAGACGATAGTTACCACAAACCTTCCATTAACCTGGTTCAGGTTTAGGAACAACCACTATTGGAGATGTAAAGGTGGAATTTGAACGCCTACAAATTGCTTTTACTCTCAGCCGCTTAAATTCTTCAATAGCAACCTGCTGCTTATGTTGTGCTAATGATTGAGCCTTCGGTGAACAGGGTAGTGGTTCCACTAAATCGATTTGGCGTTCTATGCCTGTCTTTAAACCCTTGCGCTTAGCATTAAATGGTAGAAACAATGCCAGGTGTTTCTCGATGACATCCACCAAGTCTTTGGCGACGACGGGTCTGGGTAGTCTCACTGACCTAACTACTGAGATCTCAGTCTCAGCATAAGTCACTATCCCAGTGCCTTGTCCAATGGTCCTAGATTTGGAATCTAAAGCGAGATTAAAATGAATCAAAAAGTCCATCCCAATGATGTTATCCTTTATATCAGCGACCAGAAAATTCCACGTTAATGGAGATTTCTGCCCCAATGTCACTGGCAGTTCTTTAACTCCCTTAACCTCAATTGTAATTCCATTAGCAGCCCATGGTTGATAATCGAATATGGGGCTATCAATTTCCATCACATCGGATCGAACTATGCTCACTTCTGCACCCGTGTTTATTAAGAAGTTTAATCCGTTAAGTTTATCTGTTATAACGAACTTATTGTTGCTATAATCAGCAGCCTGTTTGAGATTTCTTTCCAGCCGAAATCTAACAGATATACGGACTGTATTGCTGCGCGTTTCTTCTATCGTAGTTTCCGACCATAAGTTCGATGATTTTAGTATGCCACGAATATGCATACCTTGGAGCCTTGCATGCGCAATCACCCCTACGGCTCCTATAAGCGTGGTTTCCACTAGTTTTCCAGCAGCGAAGACCAGGCTACAGGAATAGTACTTCCTTTCAATCGGGGACCATTCAATTTTGGAAACGTGCATCCCTCATCCAGACAGTTTCCAAGCTCAGCGTATTTAGGTTGCGAAATGCACCACCCGCGTGGTCCTTGAACAAACTCACGTGATTCGACTCTCCGATGCTTGGAAGTTGAACTTTGACGCAGAGAATCACCCCTCCCTCTATTTGGAACTTTCCTATTGTTTTTATCAGCCCTCCGGAGGTACTTAATTCATTTCTACGGTCAGGAGTCTCTCTGAGAGAGATGTATGAATTAACTGCTCAGGCGTGAATCTTCTGTTACTGCATACACCTTGGGCTCCTTATGACGTACACTGTATCAAACCACTGACCTTTGGCCCTCTGAACCAATGCCATCTGGGCCATCCAAGGTGGCTCTTTGTCTAGCAGGCAATTCTGCTACAAATATACTATTTATAACTTCCTCAGATATATCAAGCCCGATGGATTTTGAAATGTCTTTCATAACATTCAGATGGGAGTTGATTGCCCATCTCTTCCTGACTTAATAAAACAGTCATCCGTTCAATCCTCTCGGGTTGATATCGTCCATGAAGTTCTTTAACCAGACGCTCAAATGCATTTACTGGTTCGTTCTCGGTAACAAATTTCCTGAGTCTAAATAGATTCTTCTTTACAGGCTCAGGCAAACACCCCCAGGCCGATGCATGCCTTTCTCTAGAGTCGGACATTCCTTTTAGTTTAAAATAAAATTTGCATCTTCGACCCATTCAGAATGGTTGTCTGGTCTGTACATGGTGAGCTTAGCATTGCTATCCATAGAATTGCAGCAAAAGCGATCATCTACTTCACACATTTTGCATAGAGGATCCTGGCGCGGTCACCATTTTTTGTAGAAGCCCTTTGGTCACCAACATAAGCGAGTCTCTGAGATGCTAGGCTTGGACAATCCATCTAATTTAGAACTATTAAATCCCTCAGAATTATTAATTAAACTACATTTCTCAAGTCCCACTGCTAATTGCTCTCTATCCGCAATATTTTCTAAACTAGCTATAATTTTATAATAAGATTTCTTGCAATATAGATATTATAGCAATAAGTGTGCTCACCCAAATACGCTGATATCCGCAGATTTCAGAACGATACGTTGGAGACCTTGAAAACACATATCCACGTCCATTACCTGAAGCAAGTTCAAGATCCTTCCAAATATTATGTATTAGGAGAAGTAGATGGATGCAAATTTCAACACTTTATTAACATGAAGTATCCAGAGAGAACCATGCATAAGAGCGTGCACGCAATTCAATAACTCAGAAAAACTCGCTTATTTTCATTCACCAAGACAAGTCAAAAACTTCGACAATATGTACAAATGAAACATCCAACAAATTACAATATTTTTAAAAAGCTCAATATTGTTTTATGAAACCAGCAATAACATCCAATGTCCAAAATTTAAAATTTGATCTATTTTTATACGAGGAGTTAATTGATGTCCAGTAAATTAATTAACCTCCACTACGACAAGAGAGACTCTGAGATGCAAGGCTCGGATAATCCATACATGCGGTACGATCGTCTAATGTGGAACACTTTAATTCATCAGAACTACCTTTTAAACTACATTTCTTAAGTCCACCTGCTAATTGCTCTGTTGCCTCAATATTTTTCAAAACTGGACATAACATTTAATACGATTTCTTGCAATATATATATATATATATATATATAATATAGAATAATAGAATAACTAAGGAGAACTTTCCCAGTATTAAATATATATATAAATACTGTTTGTTGCGAAGAACTTATACACAGTTTATTTATACGAATTATTGCTTGCAGTTTTTAGTCTCCTTTCGAACAATTATTTCTCCTGGTTTTAGTATCTTATCCATGCCAATTACATTTTTACTGAATTTTAAGTAGACTGATTAAGAAGTGATGATCTGAAACGGTAACTCTTTTAGTGTACAGTGGATTTGATAGAGGTCTGATTGAATATATTTTAACAATAAGTTTGTACTTTTTAGATTGGCTGGATAAATTATTTATGTGTCATCTAAATATTTAATTAGTTTTCCATGTTTAACTGTGTTATATATTTAGAGGAATCAAATGTTAAATAAAAGCGATTCTCCCTTTAAACCAGTTGCAATCCAATATTGATTAGCAAAGAAAGAGATGGCATTTTGTCTAGAGTGATATGCGAGTGCTATTTAACGGCGTATTCTAGTGTAATTAGTCAAATATTTAGGTGAAAATTCTTCTTCAAAATAGCGGTATGAATTTTGTATTAAAAGCCCTAAAGATGTCTTTAAATATTTATATATCAGCGTTATTTAAGGATAGAATATTATATATTTTTATAGTTGCGTGATTATGTTTGTAGTCCATGATCTATTTTACGAAATCCATGTTATAGGGGATCTTGATATTGAAATAGTGGATCACTGAGTTTTAACATACATTATCCAGTACTTCAGTGAGTTCTGGACGATTAGCTATTTGTCATAGATTCTTTTAATTCTTTTAGTGTTGTGCCTGTTGATAATAATTTTCATATATAACTTGCTCGGTTATTTAAAACATTCAGAAATTTTCATAGGTGATCTGTTTCTCTTTTCAAGATTGCCGTAATTTCAATTGATCTTACCTTCCTTTTGGTACCGGCATAACGACAAGAGTTGGTATCATCTAATTGGCTAAGAGCGAACTCTGTGACTTTATCTATGGTGGGCCAGAGCTCTTATTATCTAAATTGTGTTAAGCCTCATTAAGTTTCCGGTATTCCAATCTTTGTGTGACTATTTTCATTACTTGATTGTTTGAAATACATAACATAAATATACTTTTTATGTTTAGAAAATAGTTCTCGTACTATAAGTAAAAGACGTTATACCAATAATATATTTAAATGTCAAACGTTCAAATATATTCAAATTTATTACATTCCGATCTTTAATATTATCTTATTATATATTCTATAATATTCAATTATATTATACTCTGAATTATTCTAGTATATTCAATTCAGATCTATTTCATTTTTGTCTGTTACACTCTATTCTATTCTATTTTACTCTATTATTATTCTATTCTATTCTACTCTGTTCATTTATATTAAATATTATTATATACTATGAAATTTTGTTCTCTTTTATAAGAATGCTGGAATTATATCTATAATTGTATATATGGAATAATACTTCTTTAAAGGCATTAACATAAATAAATCAAAATTCTGCTTCACGATTTATATTGTTTGTAAATTCTCTAAATTAATACTATAAATATATTAATCTTTTTTCAATTTACAAAGGATAACGCAGCCCATTTAATTTACAACTATTGTTATTCCCTCTACAGATCATTGTTATTCAGATACAGTATTAGGCTATTTTTATTAAACAATTATTTAATTATCATATTTTTAATTAAAAGGTTGGACTTCCATAATATATTCGAATATCAAAAGTTAGAAGGTACGAGAATATTTAACAATAACACAGTATTATTATAATCAAGGTTGCGGTCTTGATATAAACACCTGACCCATTAATTACTTACATTTTGTCAGTATAAACTAAGAATTGTATAGTGTAGAGTAGATCTGACAGTAGATCTGACAAAAATGAAAAATATCTTGAAAAAGAATCAGCTAAATAGATAAAATAAATAGATATATGTAGATCAGTTTGCATTTACTGTGTTATCTATTTAACTTGCTAATCCTCGGAAATTCAAACTGAAATATATCAATACAAGCATATATTTTCTATTTCAAATTACAATAATTTTACGAGATCATATCTGGAGATTTTTCTCGTAGTATATTTGGCAATTGATTTTATAACTTGTAAATTTTAGAAAAAATGAAACTTTTATCTGCTGGCTTGCAGACAATCGAAGGAGTAATTGCAGATAATCATTAGTCATTAATCTTCCCGACCGGTTTCATATACCTGTCATTCTACTAATTGAATTGGAGTATTATTATGCTATAATTTAATCTTCTGAATCATAAAGATTTTAAAGCTTAGAGCTGCTACATAGATTCATTGGTTACAAAAGGCGAAGGGCGAATATATTTCACAACACTGCTTTGTACAGCCTCTATCGTATTAGACACTCTTTTTAATTTGGTCTGAAGTTGAAGCTGTAAATTCCAAAAGAGACTTAATCCCAACAATATACTTTTTTGTTTGTTTATATTTAGATATTATATGTCTCCACTTCAATGCCTTTATTCTTTTATCACAGCCTACATTCTTTTTAATGTGCTCTTCCACAGAGGCTGTAAAATAAAGGGTAGTACCTAGGTCCGTAATTTCCTGTCTTAATAGGATCTCGATAATTTAATCAACCACTGAATCGTGGAGGTATATATAATTTGAATCAGTTATAACACCTACATTTTTAGAAAATTTATCTCCAATCTAAAATTCAGTAAATGCCTACCAAAATCTGTTATGTCGTATGTTATATTGTTTCTGAAATCTTTAAAATTTCATAGATATAAATGAAAGATGATTCCCAAATCACCTACGAATTTACCTCTCTGACCCCATGTGATTACTTTCTATGCTTTTTAAACAACGGTAGCTAAATGTCTGTAAGTGTTTGCAAATTTAAAACTCTAAAGGACACATTCTTACTAGTGTATAATAAAACTGCACGTACAGATGTATTGTACACAAAAACTTCAAGTCTGTGAAAGATACACTCTTTTCTTCATAAATGGTGAAGTTTGCAGAATGTAACTGTGGCTTTCGCTGTTTACATATTCATTTCGTAGCTCATATTATTTGAGTTATTGATACAGCTACTGAGATACATTAACCTGAAATCTACGTCCAGATATTCACCTTGCAGCCTCGATGTTAAGGTGAGTGGTAAGCGAACCGCTAGTAATGCCTTATCTCTAGAGGATGTGAACTTTGTAACGAAATACAAAAATTCGCCTGATAATCATTTCAAAGTGGTCTGGGCAGAATCACGATTGTGAAATAATAGTATAATATCACCTGCTTAGTCTAGATTGAACTTCGACACCTGCATTCAGAATATAGGGACCGGTGTACTCTGTAGCGGTATCTACTACAAAATTAAATAAAAAATTAGAAAAGTGTACGTTCTTGACAGACACCACCGCCAGTAAAATAGATTTACGGTAATTTATTGTAGATTATAATGCGACAAAAATTGTTTGTTTAATAAGTGCGCATAATCGCTCCAAATGTGGTGGGCATACCACTCCGCAACAGAATAACGTATACTACCTTACGATTCTCTGAGTTTAATGCTCACTTAAACTGTACAAAGACAGATATTAAGGAGCATCGATGTGCATGTCGCTGTTCAAGTACTTTCCCTAAGGAAAAATAGTATATATACTGCCTCATCCTGGCCGGAATCCAGCTTGTTCTTTTCTAAAATGTGATTAACGCACAGCTCTGAGGTAGCATAAGATATTTGAAGCAAATAACGTAGATACGACTGGAATCGGGCTTTTATCACGATGGTGATTGCACAGCCTACGATTGCCATTTTAAAAGATAGAAATGAAGATCGACTCATTCCAAACAACCTGCACGGTACCCACACTTCATATAGTACTAAAACAGTTGGTCAACGCCCCACAAATTATGTCGCTACCATCCTTAAATATGTTCGGTAGCAAATGATCGGTGCTTACGATTTTGCAAAGTTTGGGAAACAGGAATTTATTTCGTATTTTTATCTCTGAAGATTGTTCTAGATTAGCGTCCCACACTGTTGATACAGGCATATTCTCCGTGATTGCGATTGATGCAGGTACCAAATAAATTTGTCTTTGAAGTTTTCAGCCCATCCATCGGGACGACACATTTTGTATGTTATTAAATTGTCAAATTTATTTATTTTCTTGTAGCTCTTAATTTTGTGTTGATTAAGTTTGAGCAATCATCGGCCATTACCAAGTGTATATGCGTATGCTATCTCTATGACTTTTCTGGTTCAAAAGGATTCAAGATCAACTTTCAGCCTGTGCTTAATTTGGCATCTTACAATTCTGTAAGTATTATCATAAGACAAGCCTGCAGGAATTTGACGCGTCGTTTTGAGAATTTCCGCAGTCTTTTCATAAACCCACTGACATATTCTGTGTGAGCTTGCAATATCAAAAAAATAGTACCTGCATTGTGCGTAGCGTATCTTCTGTTCATCTACAGTTATTGCCATTTTTCACAATAAAACCAGTTAACATCGATTTAAGAATATATTCTTTTTTATAGAAAGGCGGTTTTTAATGAGTTCCAAATTCAACACTATACAATGCTTATATTAAACTGAAAAATTTAGGTATATAATAGGTCAGATGTTTATATCACGATCGCAAACTTGATTAAAAGTAACGGACAAATAGGCACGAAGCTTATTTAGAATCAAAATTCATTTATTTGGAGTCAAACCACATATGGCCTATCAAACATGGTATTATGAAAAGAAAGTTTATAATACATACAGAGACTAGCTAATGATACAGATATGTTATTTTATTTTCACGATATTCAATAAGCATTATTAACTTTAATCTTTATCAATATGTGATACAGCATTTCGCATGGGATGTGGAAATCATCGTGATAATGTTAGTGTTCGAACTAATTGATTCTGTTTGCACAATTATGACAACGTCTTTTATTAGGTATTGCGAAACTAGTAACATATTAGTTCAGTTGTGACCAGAAGGATAAACCAAAAACAGCATGAACAGAAAGTATAATCTCATGCACATTCGTTTCGTGCTTACTGGCGACTCATCAGTAGTAGCCGGTATTACGCCCTTTAACTACTATATATTTGGGCGAGGAATGTGGGATAATAGGACAGTATAATAATACTGGCTCATACTGATGAGTCGCCAGTAAGCACGGAACGAATGTGCATGAGATTATACTTTCTGTACATGCTGTCTTTTGTTTATCCTTGTGGTCACAATTGAACTAATTTGTTACTAGGTTCGCAACACCTAATACATACTTGCATATATATTAGTTCGACGCAACAAACAGTATTTATTGTGTTTTTACGTTGTTGGCTTGCTTCCATATTTGGGCGGAGGGGGCTATTTTTGTAAATTGATTCGTTCTACTTTTTTAATTAAAGAAATGGAACATCGTTACATGTAAACCGTTTTACACTTAATGTAAGCGCATTACTCTTTCAATAAATTATTTAAATCGTATATTTTACCTTGCTATGTGACTTTAAACAGGATGCCTTCTTAACGACATCGGGTTATCCTTAATGTCGTTTGGAACTGAATCTTCAAGAGCAGTGGAAGTTTTTAAAGAGGCTTTACACTGTACAAGTCAGGAGAAACCCGATTTACAAGCTGCAATACTTCAGAATATTGGAGCTGCTCAGATAGCCTGCAAAAATTTTACTGAAGCGACTATCCACCTTAACAAATCCTACACGCTTTATGGTAAATTTTGTCTTGTTGCTTGCATTTACTGTGTGCAATGTGCTTTATTTAACCATCTCTACACAATTGATTAATCTCTCAATATTCGTGCAGTTAGGTATCATTACATTTGAAATTATTGATTAATAAAATTGTCTAATTTAAAAATGAATTTACAATGGATGACTTATGAGTTTTTATAGGCTAATTTTAAAAGTATAACATCGCACAAAGATTTATTTATTTAATCTAAACAATTTTAAGATGATAATATTTGCTAACCTTTTCTAGAGAACATATTAAATTTTGGATGTGAGATATGAATATTAATGTCTTTTATCTAATCACACATTAAAATTACATGCCAATCTATTTTTTTTACTATACATGATTATTTTTGATAAAAGTACAAATTCACTGAAATATACCTTTTTTAACTATAGTATAGGTATAATCCATCTATTATTGTTGTTACCTGAATTCAAAAAGGACTTTGATTATAACCTTAGTGGTAAAATGAATAAGAAGTATCTTGGCCATTTTATGACATATCTCTGTTAATAACACTTTCATCATCATCATCATGTCCAGCCACACAAAAGTCAAGTGACTTAGGTTTCACTGCCATATAACCATAAGTGAATTTAGACAAATTATTATTGAGATTTAAGAGAGAGAGAGGGGTAGAGAGAGAAGGAACACCTTGCTACTATGAGTAAATTTATCAGGATAACTCACAGAAATGAGGCAAACTAAACCTCTCCACAACACCATTATGGCCAAGTTAGCATTCGGGCAAGGCGACATCAGCAACACAGCTTCCTTGCGGATTTCACCGTATCACGTCATAAACAAACCGAACCTCGCAGCTAACTTTGCCCTACTAAGAAAAGAAAGTTACGAAGGTGATTCTACTATACATCTGCAACAAGATCGCCACTGAGCTCGATTCGCTGCCATATCGCTAAGGGTTTCTAACCAAGAACTGTGATGTGCACGAGGACCCCATCCCGGCAGACGAGTGGATCCTATACTACCCAGTTTGGATGTAAATGACTTTAATTGTTTCTGCCATGTCAAAATCTGCCCACCTTGTTTCTTACGCCAATTTGGTGCTGGATGAGAGAACAGAGCTCTATTGGGCAATCGGAATGAGGGCATACGCAAAACGTGACCGAGCCAACGAAGTTGATGGAGCCTTATTTGCTTTTCTAAAGGCGAGAACTTATTGTCAGATCCAAAAAAACGTCTACGGATGTCAACGTTAGTTATTCGTTGTTGGTCGTGCTATACTTAAAAGATGTATACTTCTCAAACAACGATGATCGAATGCCTGTAAGCGTCTCAGATCGTCAACTCTAAGAGGCCAAGTTTCACTAGCGTATAGTAAGACTGCGCGTACAGATGCATTGTAAACACGACCTTTAAGGCAAGTGAAATATTCGCGTTTCTCCATAAATGACGAAGGTTCGAGAAAGCTACTCTAGCTTTCGCGATCCGTATTCTCACCTCGTCGGACATATTGCCTACGTTATTGATAGAGCTCCCAAGATATGTAAACCTGTCGACTATGTCAAGATCTTCATTCTGCAGTCGCAACGTTGGAGTGAGTGGTGGGTGATCTTGTAACGGATAGCTCATTAACAAGGGTTTTTACAATGTCTGAAAATCTGCATAACACAAAAGAATGAGTGTATTAAGGCAAACAACAAAGAAAATTAAAATTTTAACGTATAAATCGTAATCTTAAAGAAACCAGATATATATATATATATATATATATATATATATATATATGCATTGCAATTTAATCCTCACTTATTATAATCAAGGTTGCGGTCTTGATATAAACACCTGACCCATTAATTACTTACATATGTCAGTATAAACTAAGAATTGTAAAGTGTAGAAAAGGCAATTCATCCAGTAGACCAGTTTCGTCCTTACTGGGAACTCATCATGTAATGGCCAGAATTTGACGCGGACAGGGCTCGAACTTGGGCACGTCTGCTTTGAAATCTGGTGCTCTAACCATTGAGCCACCCTGCCGCACACTACACTACACACTAATTTTAGTTATATACTAACTGTTTTAACTTGGTTGGTCTATTTTTCCTTTAGGTGGAGCTCATATGGCATCCATTTAGATCCAAAGTTCCAACTAACCATCACAAATCTGATATTAATGAACAGACACCACAATACATGGGGAAGTGGTATTGAAATCAGCATTTATTTCGCGGGCGGTGTGGTGTCTGTTTAGTTATGACAGATTTGTGATGGTTAGTTGGAACTTTCAGAATCTTAAATTAAGATGTATTCTATATATAAATTATGCAACGAAAACAGGCTTCGTGAAACACGCATATTTAGGCATGTAAAATTTTTTACCAGTTTATATTCAAATTATGTGCGAAGATTTTAAAATTAGGTTGGCATTAGGCATGTTACCTACAACCGCTTCTATTGTGCGTTACTAGTTTTCGTTTTTACTTTGAAAAAATCTGCAAATTGGCTCGATTTTTAGTTTGAATTTCATCACATTGGTTTCGGAAGCATTCTCCCTTATACCAGCTGTGCTTAGTGTAAAATACGGTTGATTTACCTGATTTTCGGATTGCGTACCGAAATGTTTGAATCCACTGTCATCATGATTTTTCCAAATATTTCGACCTCTGGATATGGAGATCTTTTTCAATGGCAAACACATCACCCACTAAGTTTTGCCATTCAAAAAGATCTCCATACCCGGAGGTCGAAATATTTGGAAAAATCATGATGACAGTGGATTTAAATATTTCGGTACGCAATCCGAAAATCAGGTAAATAATCTATTCCCTGTCGCGCAACATGTTTCTTTTAAATACGGTTGATATCAAATATTTATTATCGATCAGTCCGGTTTATGCAGCGCTCTGAGTACCCATGCCATTTCCATAAGTAAAAAATATAGAGTTATTGCGTACATTTAGGTTTAGTTTTCGTTCTGTAGTACAGTAAAACTTCAGCTGTATATTAAGCATACTAGAAGCCACTGCATTTTTAATTATTCAATAAATATTTCGGATTTTTCATCCCGTTTAAAATGTATAATTACATATTTCGTAATTTTGCTGGGTACGGTTTCATTTCATTTTATCTTTATTGATATTTTCTGTTTGCATTAAAAAACATTACGGGATTACTGTTTTATAATAAAGTTTCCTTGAGCAGTGCCAGATCTTGGCATTAAAATTCTCCAGAAGAGATTTTCTTTATTCTGTAGGATAAATTGCATATTAAATTTCTCTTTCTGTAGCAGCACTGCGTTAATGAATGCAATGTCTAGTCCACGTCTGCTTTCGATATATTATCCTTTTAAAAATAACACCTTTCTGTCTCAATAGAAATATGTCAAGGAAGGACAGCACGTTTGACTCAGCTGTTCTTGCGCTCGCAATTTAACTAAATGTGATGGCCTAAGCTGGTTTAGTGTATAGATCAACTTTATAATTAATATTTACTTCAGTACACGATTTTTTTCAATTTAAAATTTTAAAAAAATATTAACATTCAAATAAAAAATATGAATATTTTTAAATCACTGCCTTATCCTAAGCGGAAAATTTGCTAGCCCAATGGGGCAAATTGTATACTAGTACATTTCAGGTGTGTATGACACCACATTAAAATCTCATGAAATTGGGTAAACTATGCACCCTATTATATTACGAAGAGGCGCTTAAGTAATTTCGTGTAAACATGGACATCTTATATCTGATCTTGCAAAGCATTCAGTGGAGGATGGACATACAAATAATTGGGTTGATTCTCGACTCATATCGTTTGCAGTCTTAATTAAACAATAGAATTAATTATGATATCGAATGCAATTAAGTCGAGAGATAATTATAAATTGATCGTATGGTAGAAGAATTGCTGGCTTCTGCCTGTAACCCAACAGCAATTAAGAGTGTAAAATGACGGGTGTAATACTTCATTTCTCGTTATCTTGTCTCTATTGGCTTAGTACATTTATTTCGTGTAACAATTATTAATAAACATTTTACGGCTTATTTATTAATTCCTGTTATATCTGAACTTTATTTATTATTATTTCACATATATGTTAAGCTTATTATTTGCAAATTTAATTGAGATAATTTATCCTGACAAAAGTTGACTGAAAGCTAACGGTATTCGCATTTCACTCCAATATTCCTGGTTTTATAATGATGTATTAATTCAATGAAAACTAATTTTCGAATACAAGACGTTAGAATAAAACTGTGGAATGTAATTCATACATCAAAATGATATCCGTAAACACACTCAAATTTTTGACATTAAATAAAATCAAAATTTTTTGTTAGGTACACCTAAAGTTAATGGAAATAATTTGTATAGAATAATTTAAATTAATGAGAGATATTATGAAATATTTTTTAAAAAGATTTGGATTAGTTAAAAATTAATTTTGCAATCAATAATTAAAAAAATTACTTAAATAATAAGCTCGAATTGTGATATTTCTTTTTTGGAATATTTCACCGTATTGTCTGTAATTATTTAATGGATTGAAATTTGATTTATTTTGTGTATATTATTCTGAACGTCAGCTTATGCTTTGCAAAGGTTTTACTTTGTTGCAGTCTAATACTCTTATTTCTATTAGTCCCGATCTATAAAAAAATATTCTATTAACGAATTTAATCAAGTCAGAAACACCAGACAAATTCTTTTATTTATTCTGCGGCTGATACATAAATTTTTAATTGACTAAATTATGTCATTCCGATCTCGATCACAGAAGTGTAACTATTCTGTACTGCATTATCTTCAGCGCACTGAATCAGAGTTTTTTCTAAAATGCACCCATAAGCAATGAAAATATTTGTAAAATATTTGTGAACTTGAGATAAACACTAATCTTATTTTATTAAACCAGTCGCACAACGTAGCAAACTACTGTCAGTCGCAGGTATTGGCGTGCTTTGATCGTTCATAATTATCAACAGAGCACGACGGCAAACTCACAATCGAGGATCAAACTGCAATGAATATATAAAGTATCCAATATCATTTAGATGGCTCTCAATCATAATAGTCCTGCATAAATTGTATTTGGTTGGAAATACGATACTATTAGAGGTGAGAGCCACATATCCACTTCTCCGTGTTTTTTAAATATGCATTGCTATCTTGTCTGTTGTCTCCACCTATATTGGTTGGGTCGGTTATGCGGATTCCATAAGAAATTATTATTATTTAATTATCCAACCGAGACTCAATTATACCTAATTCTGCAGTCAAGTTGTTCATTTGTGCAGTCAGTCTTTTAATAAACGTTTCAAACCCGTCAGAAGCTGTTTGTTATTTTCATACACATACTTTATTTTTAATCAGTTATATATAAGATTTTTTCGTACAAAAGAGCATCGATTTATTAAAACAAATTTACAAATATTTAGTATCTTATGTTTACTACTGCGGCTCGAATTCTGCTTCCATCATTTTGCTGACAGCTTCCTCCTAATACGGATGTTTCTGCGAGGACTTTCTTTTGATTTTATGCCAGCCCTATATAAAACCCTTGGTTCGTTCTTAGTCTCAAAGGTGGCTATTTCTACATTGTCCAAATGGTTAAATAAACTGGATTGAGTTTTTCTCAAGCACATAAAATATATTAAAAGATTTTTTAACTATTACCAGTCCACTAAATTTTTGTTTAAACTATAAAAGCCACAAATTTTAATTTAACAATTAGCTATTCATTTAAACAACTCCGTCTTCCTTGGAGAGGGCATTTTTATCTAAAAGCAAGTGAAAAATAAAGTTAGATATGTGTGTTAGTATGTTGTAAATGAGGATTAATTAGGCATAGATTTTGGGGTTCAATGAAACTTTCTAGCACTGCCTCACCTGAAAACCATTGTAAATTGGACCCTGAATGATATTTTGTTTATACAATTTTTAAAGCTCTGTTCATAGTTTTGTTTGATTGCATAAGCATTTACAATTTTGTTTAGAAGCTACAGTTTCTAAGAACAATTTTGTTGCAACAAATGATTGAAATATTAGGGGAAGCGCACAATAGAGCCGGCCAGTGCCAATCGGGTTGCAATTTGGCCTATGCGTTAGCTGCATCTGATCGTCAGAAACAGGCCCGTTGGCAGTACAACATGGCTCGAGAAGCGGCCAAAGACGCAAAGATACTATCGGCTCAACTACACATTGAAGAGTCTCTTGCTACTCTGGATGTCCAACGGGGCCGGTACAAATCAGCAATTAACCATTTGAAGGTACATTAATGGTTCTTTTCGGATAGTAAAAAAATCAATGTCTGATAATAGGAATGCCTTTGTTTTCGTTATTTATACTGTAACCATTCAATCCGTACATGGTATTATACATATTGTAGCTTTTTACTTACATATATACATATATATGTATTACAACAGGAATTTGTCAAATTATATTTTGATGTAATCTAAAAATACATTTAATGCTTACTTACTTAAGTTGAAACCCAAATGAGAACTCCTTTTATCGTTTATCCGACTAGTCCTTCCAGGATGTCTATTCCGGAGTTTAATTTCCCCTGGCCAATCAATGATTGCCTAACTAATTAATATGCATATATATACATAACTTCTTTATCTGTTTCACGGGGCAACGTGTGTTTTATTTAATGCAGTTGATATCTAAATTAAATATCTCACTACATGTTATTTAATTTAACTCACCAAATATGAGGATGCAAATATGTACCATCTCAAATATGGTTAATGCATATAACCCTGCTTGGTATATTTTTCTAAAAACTACTGATTTGAGGCTCTTGTACATCTGCGGAGTTATGCAAATGCAATAAAACCGTGGTTAACTACTTTTGAGTTAAGTTCATTCCTAAAAATCATGAAGATGATACCTTTTACGGCGCCGCGGTAAATAGGTGATGCGTAGTGCCGGCGTCTACAGACAAGAGGTTTGTATGTGTGAAACACATATCAGTGTGATTTCACCTGTTCAGGCTAAAAGTGATATAACGTCCTGGTCCTATTTGTAATGTCTAATACATAAGAGCAACTATGTTAGTTGTTTAAAACTTAGAGTATATTAAATGCAGTTTACCGTTTTCAATTCCACTGGTCACTTATTAAAGTGAACGCAGTTTATTAGACAATACCATTGGCTTTGGCAATCTAGGCCGGAACTAGGCAGTAAAATGTTTTAAATGTTTTTTTCTGCCGCGGACCTTTTTGAAATCACTACATTTGGAATAAATATAATGATCAAATAATACTGAGTATAAAATGTTATGCAAAATGTAAAATTCAAAAGATTTATTTGAAAAGCTGCATAATGATGATAAAGGGAATATTGACTCTGGTTTGTAAACCAGGAAAAATAATTATTAGAATGTTGAAAGGTAATGATTATTAATTAGACAAATAATCCATAACCAATAAAACCTAAATTAGTCAAATTATAAAATTATGTATTAATTTAAACTTGTTTGCAATCATAAACTATGTATCAGTTTCATATTTTAACTTGTCATTCCCAGAACATATACACTTAACTAACACATTCGATTATTTGTTCTCATAACTTTAGGAACTTCTGCAATATAAAATGAGATTCTTTAAAACTTGCTATAAGAATAACCTTCGGCTGAACTATATAGCATTAGCAAGCATGCATTTTGACAGGCCTTGTAGATAAGCTTCTGCTATAAGTGGGCATTTAATTTAAAATCCATTGTCAGACTACCGGTCACGTGTTTGTGTTAAAGTTGCCGGATACGGTTAGATATTTAAACAAAATTCTTTATTGCTACGCTATCATTGATTACATATTAAGTGAGAATAATTCTTTAAATCAAGTCTGCATATTTAAGATAAACACCAAATTCATTTACTTGAACCATTCACAAAACCTGGCAAAACAGCATTCCGTCGCAAATACTGACGCGTTATTACCTATCATGATTACGACAGAAAACTTACTAACGCATCACAAATATATATAAAAAGCAAAATTAGATATAGACGATTAGTTAAATACAATGGGATTGGTGTTTACTTCAAGCTTGCAATCTTGATTTAAAGAATTGTTACCACCATCCGCGCAATCAGCTATTGTTTAATTGTATTTCCTATATATATGTGTGTGGCGAAAGCTGCAAAAAGTTAATGTTCGTGTCTGCGTAGATATTGTGCAGCCGATATTTTCAGTTATGTACAATTTATTCGAAACGACTAGAGGTGAGAGCCGTATATCAAATTTTGCTTTCCATTTATATGTTATGTGGTATGATTCTCGCTTGTCAGTTTATCGTCGTACTCTGATGATGATCGTGGAAAGTCGAAACGCCTCAGTGCGTTGCGACTGGCAGTAGTTTTGGTTATGTTGTTCGACGACTGGTTAAATACAATAGGATTGGTGTTTACTTCAAGCTCACAAACTTGATTTAAAGAATTGTTACCACCATCTGCGCAATCAATTATTGTTTTATTTATAATGTATAGCTTTTTACTAAAGTCACTTGGAGAATTCTCACCTTTATGTATATCATTTGAAATTATATATGTTCAAATTTAAAGAGGCTACGTATGCACTGCCTTGTTGAATTTTGTTGTGCAACATATATTTTGTCACTATCTAGCGGGTGCACACCTGCAGTAAGATTTTAGAAACTACTGGAAAGTTTTATAATAAATATCATGTAAATCGTACAGTTCATTTTTATTTCTGCATATATATATATATATATATATATCTGTTAAATCTAGGCTGCTATTTCACTTTGTCCCAATCTTGCCGCTGAAGAGTCATTACTGAGTGCAGACAAATACGATAAAAACCCTACAGGAAGCCGGGAAATTTTATTTTTTTCCAAAGACTTCCAAAATCGGTTGCCGAGCAATGTAACAAAGGTTCGAGAAGACGTTGAAAATTTCAATAAACAAAATTGTCACCGTTTGATTTCACAAAACTCGTCAGAACAGCATAACCTTCCAACAAATAAGGCTGACCTCTCGTTGTTCGAGAAGAATCAGACAGAAGCTGCAAAATGCGAAATAAATTGCCAAATCAACGAAGTAAGTGCAGTTCTGATCAAAGATTAAACTAATTCGTAAATAAAATTCTACTGAAATAATTTAGCAAATTTTAAAATTGAAGTAGAGATAATTCGATTGATCGATAGGGAGATTTATATTGTGAGATTGATATCTTTATAGATAGATAGATAGGCAAATACAATAGACAGCAAAAGAATGCAAACGCTATGTTTTGGTCAATAAAAAATAGTTAAGAGGACAAATAAATTATTATAATTTAATTTTCATGTATGCAAAGATTATCAAATAAAATATAAATAAATAAATAAATATTGAGACAAAAAAGAAAGATTAATGTATAGATATATATATATACATGATACCAACACAATATATTACAAGTTATGCTAAAGTTAAACAAATTGATAATTACAAATATTTTTGAACATCTGTTACTTCAAAAAATCTATCCAAGGCCAGTGTGTATGGACTTGCTGGAATAACAGATGTTCAGAAAAAGTGATATTTCTCAATTTTGTTGACATTTAGCATACCTTGAAACCCATTGTGTTGGTACCATCTTCTTTTTCGGCAACCACAATGTTAGTATCTGTTACTGACATAGTAGCCATGAAGTCAACAAACTTTATATGCTTGGCATATATATTTTATGTAGTGAGTTGACATTTAAGTCGCATTTTCAATGACTTTATTTAAAGTTAGTTTCACTACTGCAGATTTGCACAATCGTTTAGGGGATTGCAGTGTTCGATTGTCCTACATAGACAAAAGTCGCTATACCGGTTCCTACTAGTTAGTACGAAACGAATGTGTACATGAGAGTATACGTTGCGTTCATGCTGAATTTTTTTATCGTTCTGGTCATATTTGAAATAATGTTCTTCTAGGTGCGCAACACCTAAAACATTATTACATACGTATTAGTTCTCCGAAACAAACATTATGTATTATATCTGTGTGTTTTTTCAAGTATGATAACTTGATTTAATCGAACAAACCGGAAGTATCATGGCGATTATTTTACTCTCCATTTTTTATGGATTTAAAAAAGTCGCATTACCACAGCTCTTTCAGTTAAAAATTTTATACAGCTATTGGCTTTTCTTATCATTGTACCAAGAGCAAAATTACTTTTGCATAGAAAATAATTAGAAACATATTGATTGATAATAAAGAAAATATATAAAGATGCGAGTATCTAATTATGAATAGTTTGAATGCCACATTCTTATAACGACTCGGATTAAGTGTGTCTTGCAGCTTGAATTCGTTTTTGATTAACTTAGAGGCGGCTCCAAGAAACGCGTCTTAAATGCGCCATCGAAATATCGGCTAAATAAAAATTGCTTATTGATACAGCCGTGAAATCCCACAATATCTCTTCAAATCATATTAAAAAGGTGAACTAAACAGGGCGGCAATCGAAAAAAAACTTTATTTCAACCCAGTGAGAACAGCCTACGCGGCAGAAGTCTTCTTTTAAATGTTATCTAAAAGAGTTTGTCGTGCATCATGATCGAAGGATCAATAATCGAGGCAATGTGTATTTCAGCCTTAAACGGCAGATGGGAGAATAGCTAAAATTTACCAATATCATTAATTTACTCTAACAACGTAGTCAATCTGTGCATAAAAAGGAAATATTCTCATTGAAGCACACAACTTTGATAAATATCACTTTTTCTGAACATCTGTTACTCCAGCAAATCCATACACTCTGGCCTTGTATAGACTTTTTGAAGTAACAGATGTTCACAAATATTTTTAATTATCAATTTTGTTTAACTTTAGCATAACTTGTAATATATTGTTTTAGTATCATGTACCTATTCGGCAATAATATTATTGATTTCAGGTACTTACGCAGCAGTCATAGTGTTGACATCCTTAACAAGCTCAGAGTATATATATATATATATATATATATATATATATATATATATATATATATATATATATAATGTTCACTGCTTTCGAATATTAAACAGTATATTTCTTATTAGGAGGAAAAACACAATAAGAAAGTAGATAGTGGCCATCTATTTCGATAATACTAAACTTCGCACTGCAATCTTTCATTTATATACATTCTGGGTTTTCATTTCAAAATGTAGGTGGCAACAAATAAAAAAACAATAGAAAATCTTTTAACAATAATTGTTTGCGCGGGTGGTGGTAACAATTCTCTAAATCAAGTTTGCGAGCTTTAAGTAAACACCAATCCCATTGTATTTAACCAGTCGTCGAACAACATAACAAAACTACCGCCAGCCGCAACGCACTTTCCTTGATCATCATCAGAGTACGATGGCAAACTGACTATCGAGGATCGAACCGCATTGAATATATATGGAAATCAAATTTAGATATGCGGCTCTCACCTCTAGCAGTCTCGCCTACATTGAACTTGACTGCAAATGTCGGCTGCACAATTTCTATGCAGTCACGAACATTAACTGTTTGTAGCTTTCGCCACATATACATATGTATGCGAGACTGCTAGAGGTGAGAGCCGCATATCTAAATTTGATTTCCATATATATTCAATGCGGTTTGATCCTCGATAGTCGATTTTCCATGGTACTCTGATGATGATCAAGGAAGGTCGAAACGCGTCAGTGCGTTGCGGCTGGCGATACTTTAGCTTTGTTCATTAAGATATGAACAAACATAACGACAGTGGACAACCTTGTTGGAGACCACGGCTAGTACTAAATGAATACTTATAAACACAATAAGGCAACCGGTTTTATTGTAAAGAGCTCGTGTATCGCTTAAATATTTATTTATTTATTTTTGGCTATAATATATACATTGCGATAAACAAAGTCTAATGAACCCTGGTCACTAAGAAAAACGACCATTGTGGAACGAACAGTTTATGCTCGTGACTGCATAGAAATTGTGCAGCCGACATTTCCAGTCAAGTTCAATGTATGCGAGACTGCTAGAGTTGAGAGCCGCATATCTAAATTTGATTTCCATATATATTCAATGCGGTTTGATCCTCGCTAGTCAGTTTGCCGCCGTACTCTGATGATGATCAAGGAAGGTCGAAACGCGTCAGTGCGTTGCGACTGGCAGTAGTTTTGGTTATGTTGTTCGACGACTGGTTAAATACACTGGGATTGGTGTTTATTTCAAGCTCGCAAACTTGATCTAAAGAATAGAAAATCTTGTTCCAACGCCATTTTCAGACAATCAGCTAATGGAAGGCTTAAAAAAGAAGGGACAAGTGAGAACCCATCAATTGAGGCCAAAAATTACATCACCTGAAAATGATGAAAATTCAAGATTTTACCAAACCATGAGTGCTATCAATTGTCCCGCACAAGAAACATGGGGTCAAATCCAAAACAAGAAGGACAACACTGCGCAACGAGATTCATCTTTTAAAATATGACTCGGTTTTCTATTTCTTGTTTTGGCTGATTGATAAGTGTGTGCGCGTTTGCGCCTGTGTGTGCCTGTTTGCATGTTAAGGTCCTTTTCGCTGTATTGCAAAGTGATGTCTGAGATCTGGTCATTGTTGTATTGATGGCTTGGGAATTAACCATCTGCTCGCATTGTTCGCTGTTACGTGTACGAGTGCTATTTTACAGAGTGTACTCTTCCGTTTCATCTTTTTGCGCAAATTTGTGTTCTTCACTTGGTAACAGTGCAAGTGCGGATTGGAGTGTTGAACGCTCATATTGTTTGGAAACTTCTGTCACCGTATGTGCATCTGTTTTTTTCCTCTTCAGTTTGTTGCCAATCCGATTGTATGTTTGTTGATTTTAGTCGAGGGCCTGTTCAGTCTGGCCTGTATACTAGTAAATTGTTGTTTAATTCTTTTATTCGTGGCCAGTTGTTTAGAATATCAGGTTGATGAAACATTTGAATATTAAGGTCAGGTGCTTGTTGTTTTATATAAAGAGCTTCATAAATAAATAATAATTTTTCTGATTTTGCTTTATGTAGAATTGAGAAATTGGTCGAATTGACTGGGTGCCCCGTTTCCAATATATGATCGAAAATAGCTGATTTTCCTGACGGTGCTAAGCCTTTGCAAATCAATTTCTGTTGTAAATGTTACTGAATTCTGTTTATCAATTGCTTCTTCGTACGTCCGATATATGTGCTACCGCACATACATCAGAATCTCTAGACAATTACTGATTTGGAGAGAATTTGCAATTGATCTTTGGCATCCAACCTCATGATTCTCTGTGTACTAAATGTGATAATAACTTTAACACTCCTTAGTTATTCCTATCAGCCGCTGTTTTCATATTGTTTCGAAATTTTATTCAACACTGCAGTCCGCACCTGCGCTTTCACCAAGTAGAGAAAACAAAAATACGGAACAACTCGGAATAATAAAATTCGTACACGTAAAAACCAACAATGCACTCAGTTGGTTAATTCTCAAGCCATCAATACAAGAATCACCTAATCTCAGACATCTCTTTGAAATATAGCGATAAAGAACTTTACATGCAAAGAGGCACACATAGGCACAAACGCATACACACTTACTAATCAGCCCAAACACGAAATAGAAGTAAAACCGAGTCAGATTTGTTGCCACCTGCATATTCAAATGAAAACCCAAAATGTATATAAATGAAAGATTGTAAAGTGAATGTTATTATTTTCGAAATAAATGGCCATTATCCACTTTTTATTAATGTGCTTTTTCTTCCTAATTATATATATATATATATATATATATATATATATATACATATATATATATTACTGTATTGACTTTGAATTCTCAATGTCGAAGACTTTATATGAAGGTAACTCTATTACTGCATTTTTACACATTCGTATAATTGGTATTAGCGTTTTAAATTTCTCCTATCAAGTACCAAAATATATAGAGGGTATTGGACGTAACACGAATGTGCACATAAGATCATACTTTCCGTTCATGCTGACTTTGATTTATCATTCTGGTTATACATGAAATAATTTATTTCCAGGTGCGCAAAATCTAATACACAGATATAATTTTTTTTATACCAGATGCATAATGTGGCAAAACTAACCACATTTAATCCTACGAACGCGTTTAGGTATGCATTGGTTGTAGTTAATGCCTCATGGAGAATTGATTAACTAGAATCAAATCCTACTATCTATTTGCCGAGTCATCGTGATCAGATAATAAAAAAGAAGGTAAAACTGCATAATTGTATATAACTTACCGTGATTTTGCTATATTGTGCGACTAGGTAGAAATCATTTTTATATTCATTTAGTCTGCTAAAATATCAGTATAGTTAAACGAACAGTGGTTGCGCGGGCGGTGATAAAAATTAGTACAATCAAGGTTGCGATCTTAGTATAAGCACCTAACCCATTAATTACTCACATATGGTAGTATAAACTAATAATTGTAAAATGCAGAAAAGTAAATTCATCCGGTATATTGGTTTTGTCCTTAATGAGAACTCATCACGAACTGACCAGAATTTGTCGTGGACATGGTTTGAACCTGGGAACTGCTGTATCGAAATCTGGTGCTCTAGCAACTGAGCCACACTGCCGCACAATACACACGATTCTGAGCTATATGGTAACTAATATAACTTGGTAGTCGTTTTATCTTTAAGGTGGATCTCGTATAGCATCCTTTTAGACTCAAAGTTCCAACTGACCGTCCAAAATCTGTCATTACTGAACCGACACAACACTACATTGGGAAGTGGTATTGAAATGAACATTAATATAATTAAACGAACATTGGTTGTGTGGGCGGTGATAACAATTACAATAATCAAGGTTGCGAACTTTATTTAAGAAACGTGACGCACTAATTACTTACATATCTCAATATAAACTAAGAATTGTAAAGAGTAGAATAAGCTATTCATCCAGTAGATCGGTTACTTTCTTATTGGGAAATTATATCAAGATCGCAAACTTGATTACATTAATTATTATCGCCGAGCTCGGAGCCAATGTTCATTTAATTATATAAATTTTCATTTCAATACCACTTCACCATGTAGTGTGGTTTCTGTTCAGTAATGACAGACTGGGGATGGTTAGTTGGAACTTTGTGTCTATATGGATGCCATATGACACCTATCTAAAAGAAAAATTGACTAACCAAGTTACATTAGTTAGTATATAACTAAAAATTGTGTGCAGCAAGGTGTATCAGTGGTTAGAGCACCAGATTCTGAAGCAGACTTGCCCAGATTCGAGCCCTGTCCGTGGAAAATTCTGGTTAGTGCGTGATGAGTTCCCAATAAGGACGAAACCAGTCTACTGGATGAATTGCCTTTTCTACACTTTACAATTCTTAGTTTATACTGACATATGTAAGAAATTAATGGGTCAGGTGCTTATATCAAATATCAGTATAGTGTTTTTCCTTAGTCCGTTCGTTGTTTCTGTATAATTATCCGAACTATAGCTTTTAAACACGTATCAACCTCTTGGTGAGCTAAATGGTAATGATTGTTAAGAATTGACATCGAGACTGTCTACTTATACTTAAAGTGGATATATATGACGCTTGATTCTTCATGCCAAACAAGTTTAAAGCAATCTTGATTTGTAAAATTTAAGTAAACTTTATGGATTTTAATTAATCCGCCTTCTAGTGGGCATAATTCTATGATTATTACACAAATTCGTGTATGAATTTAAACAATAAAAAATATTAGGGAAATATTCAAACAAAAATGAAACAGAGGTATCGACATGATGGCTCCGTAGATCCTTTTAAAATTCTTGACTTTATTAGAATTAAACGTTTTATATATAATGCCGAAGTTCCGTGAATTCGAAAACTGGAATGGTTGATGAAAACTATTTAAAAATAAGTGTTTGAAAATGGGTTACGAGAAAAATGTAAAGGAAATCAACAGTATGAGAAAGATGTACGTAGGCAAAACTAGTTGTTCTCAAGGTGCTCCAATAACCTGTCTGCCTAAAATTTAAGAAAAGATTTGGAACTCAGTTATGAAGCCATTATTTTCACGAATGCTGATGTCAATTATTTATTTAAATCAAGTTTGTGGACTTTAGCGTAAGACAATAATTTATGCATATATCATTCCAGTCAAGTGAAATGAACAAGAGCCTCATTTTTTATTTAAAAAAATAATATATATACATAGCTATATGAACTCCGTTAACCAGTTTTCCTTTGTGCTGATATGATGAACACTGAAGATGCATTAACGTCATCAAGTGTGACTGGCAGTAGTTATGCTGTGCTGTTCGGTTGTTTAAAAATTGGAATTTGTCTCTAGTTCGACAATGATTTTAATTTTTTTTAAAATTTGACAGTCGATCTGTACGGCGTTTAGTCTGTATAGTAAACACTGGAACAGTTGTTCAGGATTAGACAAGCATTGCCTTGTAAGGCTGATGATAAATAAATCTTAAATCAACTTTGTAAAATAGAGATAAACACCGATTTCAATTTCTTTAGTCACTCGCGCAAAATGGTATAAATACAGTTAGTCACACGTACTATTGCATTTCAACAATTCTATGTGCCTCATCATAGGACCATATTGTGGACGTCACGAGTAGACGCTTCTAAGTGGCGAATTGTTTAAAAGTCGCCTAACTTACGACTTAGTTTATTATTTGGGTTTAAAATTGTCCGGTCGAGCATAATATGTTGACAAGAGTAGCAGTAACATATAAAATTTGAAAAATGCATTGATATTCGCGTAAGTAATGTTTTATGAGAAACCCCATGATAAAGATAACTTAACGTATTTCAAATTTTATATTTCATTGCGCGCTATTTTTTGTACTGTTAGTCGAATGAAAATAATGGAGTTATGAAAAACAAATGTATGCAGTCGCCCATTAATCCGTTCTGTTTGCAAGAATGCAAATTGATCTGGAGGTCAACCGTTCGCGTCATCGATTCATCAAATGTTTCTGACATCATGTTAACGTCGTTTTCTAATTTGAGCCAAACGGCTAACTTGGATAATCAGTGCGTAAGTAAATTTGTCGAACTGTGTAAACGACCGTAATATAGCCACCAATAAGTTAATACACGTAGTTATCCTTTTATTTGATTTAAATTTTCAAAACTTTTCATATTTGCTTGATTATCGTCCCGTTCATGTTACTCTTGCGCAAAGTCCATGTAATAGCAGAATTGATATCATAACCTATTTTTGTTTTTAGCCGCACATTTTTGTGTTTCCCTTTCATATTTTAAGTCATTCTCTATCTTTTATGCATTTATTACTGAGAAAAGCTAACTAGTTAAAGTCCATTTTCCCACTGGCTCTATATCACGTACTGACGAGTGATTAAATGTCTTTGTCATCACTAAAGCAAGCACATCACCTGTTGCAGTAGGTCTAATCGTGTTGCATAAATTTCCCTAGAATTTTGCACGCAATGTTTGTCATTTACTGACATATTATATTGAGTAGATGAGTAATGACGCACCGACTGAACCAGATGCTTTTATTCAAGTGTAATACTCAACAAATACGTTATGCAATCAACAAAAACATGGGTTTTAAGATCAAAAGATAAACGTTTGTCTCCAAATCGTTGTTCTTGCTATTTTTTAGAATTTTACGAAAAGTGAAACACTGATCTAGTTGAGGAAGTTGATTAATTTATCGCCTCGTGTATCGGTTAGACAATATAAAAGATATATATGCAATTCGAATATAAATGCATACAATTGCGCCAGTATGTCACGATTGAATTTAGGCTTCACGAAATTCATTTATTTAAATGCAAAAATTGATTAAGAACTGATCGCGAAATTGTTAAATTGGATATAATTTGTGTTCATTACACATTCGCTAAATTTTTATAAAAATTGCAAGTTTCTGTTTTAAATTCAACGCCAAATCAAAAGTTCATTATGAGTGAAAGTTTATAAACGTTTTGTTTATCACTGTATCCAAATAATTTAGGTAAAATGGTGCAAAACTTCAAAAAATTTAAACTGTGGGTTGTATGCTTACACGCGGAAAATTAATACATGTAAAACTGGAAGAGACAGATTTGCTTCCAAAATACCGAAAAAATCGATAATTATCATTTAAATTAAGCAAACTGACATGATATAAACACCAAATAAAAACTTTTGGTTATAAATCATTTTTTAAATTTGTTTCTCAAACCTATACTTTTTCTTGCTCTCATCTTTTCTGTCTAAAAGCCATTTCGCCATTTTCGTTTGATTGTATAAATTTTGTTAAAAACGCAGCATCATAACAGAATGTCTATTAAAAAAGCTTTCTTAAATTACACAATAATTGATTGCGCGGATAGTGGTAAAAATTATTTAAATCAAGTTTGCGAGCTTGAAGAAAACACCAATCCCATTGAATTTAACCAGTCGTCGAACAACATAACAAAACTACCGCCAGTCGCAACGCACTGACGCGTTTCAACCTTCCTTGATCATCATCAGAGTACGATGGCAAACTGACTAGCGAGGATCAAACCGCATTGAATATACATGGAAATCAAATTTAGATATGCGGCTCTCACCTCTAGCAGTCTTGCATACATTGAACTTGACTGGAAATGTCGGCTGCACAATTTCTATGCAGTCACGAACATTAGCTGTTTGTAGCTTTCGCCACACACATATATATATAGACAATACAATTACACAATAATTGATTGCGAGGATGGTGGTAAAAATTATTTAAATCAAGTTTGCGAGCTTGAAGTAAACACCAATCCCATTGTATTTAACCAGTCGTCGAACAACATAACAAAAATACCGCCAGTCGCAACGCACTGACGCGTTTCGACCTTCCTTGATCATCATCAGAGTACGACGGCAAACTGACTAGCGAGGATCAAACCGCATTGAATATACATGGAAATCAAATTTAGATATGCGGCTCTCACCTCTAGCAGTCTTGCATACATTGAACTTGACTGGAAATGTCGGCTGCACAATTTCTATGCAGTCACGAACATTAGCTGTTTGTAGCTTTCGTCACACACAGATATATATAGACAATACAATTACACAATAATTGATTGCGCGGATGGTGGTAAAAATTATTTAAATCAAGTTTGCGAGCTTGAAGTAAACACCAATCCCATTGTATTTAACCAGTCGTCGAACAACATAACAAAACTACCGACAGTCGCAACGCACTGACGCGTTTCGTCCTTCCTTGATCATCATCAGAGTACGACGGCAAACTGACTATCGAGGATCAAACCGCATTGAATATACATGGAAATCAAATTTAGATATGCGGCTCTCACCTCTAGCAGTCTTGCATACATTGAACTTGACTGGAAATATCGGCTGCACAATTTCTATGCAGTCACGAACATTAGCTGTTTGTAGCTTTTGCCACACACAAATATATAGACAACACAATTAAACTATAATTGATTGCGCTGATGGTGGTAAAATTATTTAAATCACTTTTGCGACCTTCAGGTAAACACTAATATCATTGTATTTAACCAGTCGTCGATATATATGAAATGCGGTTTGATCCTCGCTAGTCAGTTTGCCGTCGTACTCTGATGATGATCAAGGAAGGTCGAAACGCGTCAGTGCATTGCGACTGGCGGTAGTTTTGTTATGTTGTGCGACGACTGGTTAAATACAATGGGATTGGTTTTTACTTCAAGCTTTCTTAAATGTTTAGTATTTAGAAAATGAACAGTAATTTTTAAATTTATTAAGAATTTGGAGTATTTAATCCAATGAAAACGGATATATTAAAATTTTCAAATAGGAAGTGACTGACTACCTACGTACACATGTTAAGTAATAATTTGTTCACAATGTTTGAGGCAAAATTTTAGATCCATTTTATACCTTTTTTCTGTAGAATATATCCTCAGAAATATCTTCAAACTTTAGTACAGCCAAAATCATGGGGAACACCGGAACTACGAAAACATTGCCGTTACAAACTGGTCACCACCAACAGCGCCTTATCGACAAGCTGTCTGAAGTTATGCGCTTATGCACTGGAAGTGCATCCGGTCTTTTGCAAAAACCGATTTCATCAGTCAATGTTCAACAGAAAAGCGTTTCTTCATTGAATTCAGTGAACTTGAACGAGGAAGATTCAGGAACGCTAAGGCGAGTTTTAGAGAATAGCCAAAGCATAACCTTTAAAAGCAGTGAGTTGGTCGATCGTTTGGGCGAGACCACCACAATGTCTAACGGTGAAATTGGAAATCCTCTTTCGGTTTCCTTGTAAGTATTTCCTTCAAATAAACCTTTCCGATAATTACCCATTTCCTACGTATTCTTATTTTCAATTAAATTATGCGTTGTAAAATTGGCTTAAACGCTGGGTTAGACTACTAGTTCGTTGACTGGTTAAAAACAATGGGATTGGTGTTTACTTCAAGCTCGCAAACTTGATTTAAAGAATTGTTAAAACCACCCGAGAAATCAATTATTGTTTAAATGTATTCCCTATGTATATGTGTGTGGCGAAAGCTGCAAACAATTAATGTTCGTGACTGCGTAGAAATTGGGCAGCCGACATTTCCAGTCAAGTACAATGTATTCGGGAATATAAGATGTGAAGGCTGCATATCTAATTTTTCTTTCCATATATATGTAATGCGGTTTGATCCTCTCTAGTCAGTTTGCCGTCGTACTCTGATGAAGATCATGGAAGGTCGAAACGCGTTAGTGTGTGCCACTGGCGGTATGTTTGTTATGTTGTTCGACGACTGGTAAAATACAATGGGTTTGGTGCTTACTTCAAGTTCACAAGCTTGATTTAGAATAAATTAGAGTTAACCCCGCAATGCATTTAAGCTTAATATTTATTTATATTAAGTTACGTGTAACATTTCTTTATTTTTGTATTAGGTATTGTGTACCTAGTAACAAATTAGTTCAAAAAGAACTAGAAGATCAGGTCAAATACATTATAAACAAAAGCTACAAGCCCATGTACACATTTGTTTCATGCTTACTGGTGACTCATCAATAGAAGCCGTTACTACGTCACATACCCACTAAATAAAACTAAATCATTACTATTCACGCACAATCCTAAACTGAAATGAATATTTACAAAGGATAACCACAACGATGAATATATGACTTTAAGTGTTTAAATCACATTTAATGATAATGCTCGAAAGATGTCTAGATTTATATTATTTAGGATACTTATTCCCAGGTATAAGTTTAAAAAATTCCTTCCTTAATATACAGAAGCACTTTTGCTCCATCATAATAACTCAGTTACAGGAGAAATAGAAACCTGGAATTATGCAAGTTTAAATAGAAAAAGAGATCGACATAAATAATGCACAAAATTTCTACATATATATTAATCGAGAAAGTTCAAATGGAGAAAACATAATTAAATACAATATTTTATTGGTCTTGGGAAGCCATATGGTAGCGCCAATGCAAGAACAATTTTTCTTTATTTGTACAGTTCTGTACAACGCCTATTTAATTAAATAGCCTTAAAATAGAGAAGCAAACTCACACACTGTCCTTATAAAAATTAAAAATCGTTTTGTTGGCATTTTCCGATTTGCACAGGACCAGATATGTTCAGATACAAATAAACGTGTACCATCTATATCATTCTACACACACAAAGATGGTATGCGCACCGACAAGCGTGAACTCAATCTGCTTAAATAAGATTTCCAATAGGTAAAATTCCCATTGTAAACAACGCTAGATGAGGATTGTAGTGGAATTTTGTTTTTTACACTAGGTTGTATAAATTTGATGGTGGATGAAATCAAATCTAAATCAACTGAAAAATATGTTAACGCCAACTCAAAATGAACTCTGTCCTACTTACGCTTTATTGGCTGTAACTCTTACTAATGTAGGCGAATATACACCGGTGCCTTGTCAACCGTAAAAACATTCACAACAGGTTTTAATATACCACCAGTTTTATACTTATCTATAAATGAGGTGGGTAACCATTAATGATAATAGTATTGCACACATGATCAAAGTAAGTCAGTAAGCAGTCAGACGACCAAATATGCAATGCCCTAATACACAATCTCTTAACTAAGCATTTTGATTTCAAGGGAAGGTAGCTAATGTAATTGAATTATTTCGTTATGCCGTTTTTATGAAATATAAATCTGCACAACTCGCTATCAGTTCGACATTTCATACTCTTCGTTATCAATTTTAAATCATATAGTCTGAAATTATTTATTCAATTTATTAACCAGTCCTTGAACATTCACAGGGCTTATAGAAATAATATATATAATCAACATAGCGGTTGTTTAGTTTATTTTCACTCAATAATTGCTATTTCTTTGGCTCCACTATGCAGTATATACATATTGGCCATGATCGGAGTAAAAAGAGAGATCATCACTAGAACTTCTTCTTTTATGTAAAATCAGCCATTGAACACTAATCGAAAGTTTTGACAACAAAAATATACTTTTGAAATGCGACCTTTAATAAAATTCATTGTACCCTTCCTGTGTGCACACACTCTCTCTATGTTCACATATTTCTATCTTGTTTGGCTTTCCAATTCATATATAAAGATATGTTCATTAGTAGATATTTTAGAAGACCATGCGAAAGAAATATTTCTTATATCTGATAAAATTTCTTTTTGTTTTTGCACACAGGAAGGGTACAATGAACAAAAATATAATTAACTTTATAACTGCGTTTCACTTAGTTTAAAAAAATTGAGGTAAGTTGGAACGTAGACACCTAGATTGTATGCTTTGTCTAAAACGTCCAAATATGGTATTCCTATGACACAAACGCATACACACAATTGATCCGAATGGTTAGCTAACTTGGTGTAAACATTGCGAAATTAGGCATTGCGTATATGTTTGCCTATTGATAAGTATAAAAATAATGATATAATATAACATGTTGGAAATTCCTGTACAGTTGATAAGCCAACAGTGCTATTTCCTCGATAATTTAAAGCTGAAGAGGAAAATAAGTTCATTGACGAATTCATAAAATCATATATATATATATATATATATATATATATATATATATATATATATATATATATATACAATTGCATTAAAAATTTAGAAGCGATGTTTTGATGTATTAGATAAATAAATTTGAATTATTTTTTACTTTATTTCTTCCACACCAGATAGCAAAACTTGGCTATCTAAAAGGAAGACAAAATACATATCTCACATATAGTTACAAATAGTAAAATAATGTTTTGTGCTAAAATTAATTGCCTGTCAGTTTATCTACTGGGGGTTTGGCTACCTGTAGTTTACGCACATTAAATAGTTGTGGGACTTCAGTTTATTTTATTTCAAATATAAATAATCAATTTTAATTAAATTCCAGGCTTTTTTTCTGATAAAGTTATACTGTTTAGGAAATGTTTTAATTAAAATTTGTTGAGCTGTTTTCAATTGAAAAAGTTAATATTATTAAGCAGCGTGAAGGTACTTATATATATATATATATATATATATATATATATATATATATATGTGTGTGTGTGTGTGAGAGAGAGAGATAGAGAGAGAGAGAGCGAGAGTGTGTCTTTATGTGGGTGTCGCGGGAGAGTAACAGTTACTAAATGCCTTTTATATAGTCTTGTACAAATCAAGGACGATTTTCGGGAATAGAAATTTGACTAGAAATGTTTAAATTAGGTATAAATAATTTCTTTTGAAATGCGAGCTTTAAATAAATAATTCAGTTTTAACGAGATTATCAAACGTGTTCTATAATCTTTTTAAAGTTAATTTGTATTATTCTATCGTTCGCTTTGGCAATAATTCCAGCCAATAAAACCAGAAACTTCGCGGCGATATCTCAATGACAGCATCAATTACTCTCGTGCGATAAACATTTTCGTTCGAATTGTGAGAGATACACTGCGAAACATTTCCTTAAGGACTACCTATTTTCGACCTTATTGGGCACTCTTCAATATTAGTCAGAATTAGCGCAGCCATGATTTGATACCGAAGGAATTTGGTCAAGATCCATGTAAATCATCCCCTGCGTTACCAGCACAGCGCATTGCAAGCAATTTTCAATTGAATACAGAATTATATTTATTTGCCAGTCACTCCTAAACAAATCCTCGTGGAAATGGTTTTATACCTTTATATATATATATATATATATATATATATATATATATATATATATATATATATATATATATATATATATATATATATATATATATATATATATACAAATGGTTTAATGGACAAAACAGTAAGATAACAAATACTATGTGCAAACGAAGCTCATGAATATTTGATTCCGAAAAATCTAATTCTTCTCTTAGGAAGCAGATTTCGTACATTCAATGCAAATGTAAGCTTCGTACCATCAGTCTTTGCCTAGTTTTTAAATATGTATGGCTATAATAGCATTATTTTCGATTAAGTGTAGTTTTTCAATTAAATTTCAAACGTATACTTTTGAAACACAATCAAAGTTTATTAATTATATGTAATTCGCTGATTTTCTTTTGCTTTAAAAATGTATACAAGTGAATATATGCTGAAAATTTGCTCCTTTTTTGTATGTATAGTTAATGAAAAGGAAAAAGAAGAGGGTACTTAGCTGATTTGTTTCAATAAAGTGCTATGACTAGTACGCATTTTAGGATTTTTTGAATACTTCTCTCCATACTGACAGAATATTTTCAGGTGACAATTCTAATCATTTAAACCTTGTTGGCGTGTGTGATTTTGTAAAGTCGCTAATTTCGTGCATTTAAAATTTGAATATCTAGTTTCTGACGCGACTCGGTAAGAGGACAGATTAGTGAGTCTCCTGACAAGATTAAATTGGCATTGTCAATGG
The DNA here is from genome assembly GCA_029291075.1 of Eudiplozoon nipponicum. Lineage (NCBI taxonomy): Eukaryota > Metazoa > Platyhelminthes > Monogenea > Mazocraeidea > Diplozoidae > Eudiplozoon > Eudiplozoon nipponicum. The sequence goes on from JAQBSW010003266.1 coordinate 83,094, forward strand.
TCTCGCCTAACAACGTGCTCAGGTTACATGATATTTATATTTAAAAAATAGCAAATGCTTCCATTGCTTAACATTCGCCTAATCAGATACAATGACAGCAGATTAAAAATATCAATATATCGGAACCTTCTATTAATAAGGAATTTCATTCATTATAGAAAAAGCAGGCCAAAATCTTACAAGACGGTCCGAGTAAAAAGCTTATCTAAATGAGTTTGGAAGATATGTCCTAAGGACTAGATCAAGGAAGAGTTAAAGTATTTGAAGAATATACTTCCAATGAATAACTATTCTACTAAATTTATCGATGATAAGATGAGACTTTAATTACAACGCATTACATAACACGGTAACAGTCTATTCTGACAGAAACTACTTATTCGAGAAAATCTTCCAGTATCAATGATGACTAAAAGAATAAACATCATAAGACGAACAAAGCTTACTAAAATTTAAGTTAAATATCCCATTTAATAGATGGAGGGTAATGTTTGGTACGCCGAACATCGGCTGCTTCCCTTCTTCAAATATTTTATTGTTTACAGTTCAAATATATGTGCATTAGCGCGTTCATGATGCAAACGAAGAAGCAGATAACCAATAGCTCCTATCAATGTCATAAATCATGCCTGCGTGCTTGATTTAAAGAATTGTTATCACCATCCGCACAAACCATATTGGTTTAGTTGGATAATTTATATAAATTAAATTAAAGCTGTAGAAAGTGAATGGTCGTGACACCGTAGAAATTGTGCTGCCTGCAATTCCTGTCAAGTTAAATGTATGCGAAACTACAAGAGAAGAGCGCCGCATCACTCATTTTGCTTTTCATATATATGCCCTGTGTTTTGATCCTCGGTAGTCAGTTTTCCGTTTTACCCCGAGGATGATCATTAAAGGTCGAAACGTGTCAGTACCTGTCACTGAAGGTAATTTTGCTGTGTTTTTCGACGTCTGATTAAGTGCAATGGGAATGGTGCTTACATCAAGCTCGCAGACTTTACTTTTAAAATTATTATCACCACCCGTGCAATCTATGATTGTTTAATTGTATTACCTTTCAACTCCTATTCCAGATTTTAACTCACGTGTATTCTCACTTTCTGCATGATTAGAAGGAACACGGATGAACATTTGGAATTTGCGAAACAACGCGGCACCAACCCCTGTCAATAGTCTGCAAGTACTGACCTTTTAATCCAACCAGGGCACAATTTGAGCAAAACTAAAATATCCATTCTTCACAAAGTGACTAAAAAATATGAAAAATATCATTTAAGGATTTAATGTAAAGTTAATTTCAAGTGGCATCATCCTGTGAAATAAAAAAATGAATAATATTTATATTATAAGCTTTATTATTAATTTCATTTTACTTTTAAACGGGTTCAAACATTTTAACGATAACAACCTACATTTAAAAGTGCTGTGTTTTGCTTGACGTCTTTTATCATAGTCAGAACATACCACGGACTTCTTTGGATGAAATAAAGGTTATACCTATTAGTGTGCGTCCAGAATCACAAACAACTATTCAATTCAACGCTTTAAAAGAGGAAAATGAAGAAGCTCAGGAATTGGTGAGTATAAATATATATATATATATATATATATATATATATATATATATATATATTGTCAGGTGATGTCTGAGATCTGGTCATTCTTGTATTGATGGCTTGAGAGTTAAACATCTGTTCGCATTTATATAATTAAACGAACATTGGTTGCGCGGGTGGTGATAACAATTATTATAATCAAGGTTGCGGTCTTGATATAAACACCTGACCCATTAATTACTTACATATGTCAGTATAAACTAAGAATTGTATAGTGTAGAAAAGGCAATTCATCCAGTAGACCGGTTTCGTCCTTATTGGGAACTCATCAAGTACTGGCCAGAATTTGCCGCGGACACGATACGAACCTGGGCACGTCTGCTTCGGAATCTGGTGCTCTAACCACTGAGCTATCCTGCCGCACACTACACTACACAGAATTTTCAGTTATATACTAACTAATGCGGCAGGATAGCTCAGTGTTTAGAGCACCAGATTCCGAAGCAGACGTGCCCAGGTTCGTATCCTGTCCGCGGCAAATTCTGGCCAGTACTTGATGAGTTCCCAATAAGGACGAAACCGGTCTGCTGGATGAATTGCCTTTTCTACACTATACAATTCTTAGTTTATACTGACATATGTAAGTAATTAATGGGTCAGGTGTTTATATCAAGACCGCAACCTTGATTATAATAATTGTTATCACCACCCGCGCAACCAATGTTCGTTTACTTATATAAATGTTCATTTCAATACCACTTCCCCATGTAATGTGGTGTCTGTTCAGTAATGACAGATTGGGCATGGTTAGTTGGAACTTTGGGTCTAAATGGATGCCATATGAGCTCCACCTAAAGGAAAAATTGACTAACCAAGTTACATTAGTTAGTATATAACTGAAAATTGTGTGTAGTGTAGTGTACTGTGCGGCAGGATAGCTCAGTGGTTAGAGCACCAGATTCCGAAGCAGACGTGCCCAGGTTCGTATCCTGTCCGCGGCAAATTCTGGCCAGTACTTGATGAGTTCCCAATAAGGACGAAACCGGTCTGCTGGATGAATTGCCTTTTCTACACTATACAATTCTTAGTTTATACTGACATATGTAAGTAATTAATGGGTCAGGTGTTTATATCAAGACCGCAACCTTGATTATAATAATTGTTATCACCACCCGCGCAACCAATGTTCGTTTAATTATATAAATGTTCATTTCAATACCATTTCCCCATGTAATGTGGTGTCTGTTCAGTAATGACAGATTGGGCATGGTTAGTTGGAACTTTGGGTCTAAATGGATGCCATATGAGCTCCACCTAAAGGAAAAATTGACTAACCAAGTTACATTAGTTAGTATATAACTGAAAATTGTGTGTGTAGTGTACTGTGCGGCAGGATAGCTCAGTGGTTAGAGCACCAGATTCCGAAGCAGACGTGCCCAGGTTCGTATCCTGTCCGCGGCAAATTCTGGCCAGTACTTGATGAGTTCCCAATAAGGACGAAACCGGTCTGCTGGATGAATTGCCTTTTCTACAC